>APFE030237876.1:0-19017 GCA_000404065.3 Pinus taeda
CGAGCAGGGATGGCCACCTGCTTGCCATGCGCAGAAGCACTGTATACACATGGGAAGAGGGACATTCCCGACGGCGCTGGTTCAGAATCAAAGGACCGTGGCAGAGGAGCATTAACACTCCATTCAATCCCGCCTGCGAAACAGAGCTCGGCTCCTTGGCTCCCTTGAATACCATAGTAATGGCGGGAGCGCTTCGAGGCAAGGGCAGGTGCAATATTAACAGTGGCAGCACGGGAGTTACCATGTCAATTCTGGTTTGGATAGGGGTTCTTCTGCTGCCTCTGGAGCTGTTGGGGTTAAGCCCTGGTTTGAATTCATAGGCCATCCCCTCAATTCTGAATTCTCAAGTCATTTTCAGCCTCTGTCCGTCTGTTTGGCATACGAACTTCCTTTAGGATCCTCACCCGTCTGATAGGTCCACTCCTCTGCCTACTTTTGATTCTCTCTGTTCTCTGCAAGCCAATTCAGCTCTGTCCAGCTCTGAAATTATGGTTCGGCCTTGACAGCGAATGCTCAGCCGTCGAGGCTCCACCCGATGAGGGTCCTCGCACCCTTCTGTAGATGCAGAGACCTCTCATCATTGCCACTACCACTGCTATTGCCCTCTTGTTGATGGAACAAGTTTTCTTATGCAGAGCCAATTCCTGGAAGCCAGCTCTCCTGGGTCCTCTTCCTCGCCCTTCTTTGGCTCAGTAGTTTACACTTTCAATAGCCCTCTGAACCGCCCCCGGGTCAACGCCCATGTTTCAGTGCTATTCATTGAGGAAGCCCAAGACAAGGGCGAATCCAGTGCTCAAAGGGAGATGACACCACTTGTTGATACCACGAAAGCTATGGAGACGCCCTCTGCTGATCTGGTGAAGGTAACGGAAAGACCATCTAGCCAGAAGGAGGACGTCAAGATGGAGCTTGTCACGACAACAACGGAGGAGGTTCAAGCTCAGGACAAGGAGGAATATGGCTGGTGCAGGATAGTGGAGGAGGTTCCAGAAGACTAAATGCTGCTCCTTCTCAGGTCGCGTAGCCCGTAATGATGGGATTTTGTTTATTCCATTTTTGGCTATGTCTTAGTGTCAAAATGTTTGTGTTAGTGTGTCAATGTGGCATGGTGTCAAAGCTACCATAGAGCATTATATGTGTTCAGGGTTGGTTTTTTACACATGGATACTCTGTGTTAAAATGCTTTTGAATTCCCCTGTGCGGGATTGGTTTTTTTTCTCTCGCCCCTGTGTGGGAATGACTATGGGTCTGGTCCATCCTCTTCTACTGTGACTGCTGCTGTTCCACGTTGCCATTACTTCCAGGCAGCTGGATCTTTTTGACAGCTTGTTTGTATTTGTACTCTGTTTTTGTATATAATAGAATAGTTTTACTGAGAAAATATATATATATATATATATATTATATATATAAAAGGAAGGAGCGATGGTGATTTTGTCAATCAACAACCCGACAAAATGGTACTTGTATGGAAACCTCCCGAAAATGGCGCCCAAGGGTTTACCATTGCAAGAATTATGTGTGTCCTCGTTCCATCCCTGCCTTTCGCCTTCAGGTATGGCATGGTTTATTGTGGATATGTTGTAGCCCTCAATGGCCAACCTCGAGTAGTTAGTCAAGGAGCTTTTGATCTTGTGAAGACTCATGGGGTGAACGGATGAATAAGTAGGATGGAATCTTGATGAGCCTCCAAATTAGACACAAATTAAGGCTCATCTAACCTTTTTTATGCACATAAAGACTATATTAAATATCTCATTCTACACCTATTAATGTTTTTTTTAGCTTTAATATGTTCTTAGGCAGGTTTAGAGATAATTGCATATTATGTGCCTAATATTATTTATTTCTATAGAATATTGAGTAAATTCTGAGTGAGATAATATAGGGACTTGTTCCCTACTACAGGATGGACCAAGATTGGATAATAAATAAACAAGATATCATGAAATTATTGACAAATTTTGGAGCTCCACCCTGACCTTTAATGAAGATTCCTAGTTTTGGGAACTAGGTCCACTCTTTGTGGGATTTGAAGGGGAAATTTGTCTCCTTTAAACAAGGGTGTTTCCCCACCTGTTTGTATAAATAACAATTCAAATTTACCTCTATGGGCATGTATTTCTTATTCTTCTTGTTGAGAAAATTTGTTATTTAGCAGCTCTACTTTCATTTCTAGCAGGGATGTGCTTGGATTGATTCAAATAATGAAGTTTGGTGCCATACTTAGCTTCTAAAGCTTCGTTTCCTTCGTAGGAATCTAAGAATCCTTGGGCTTGGCCATCCCAAGAGCCTCAGAGCCCTCTTCTACAATTATTTTATTTCCATTAAACGTATTTTTAACTTGCAAATCTTATTTCTGCATTTACTATTCACGCTTCTTTATTATATGTTACATTGGTTAAATGATTGAAGTGAGTTTTTTTGTAGGTTATTTATAGAGTCACAAGCATGATGCATCCTTAGAACAACATTGAAAATTCATATTCATGATTAGGCTACTTGGATTGGTTTACTAGTTCACGAATCTAGAATTTATGGGAGTCTCTTGCAGCAACATAGTAGTAATTTTATGTTAATATTTAGAACATGTTATTGAGCTCCTTTCGAGTTGATTCCACTGGCATTGGGTCATAACGACATTCAAGTTAATAACAAAATTTATTTCATAACATTTTCACTTGGCATTTGATAGGTTAACTAGCTCACTAATTCTTGAATTTCTGTTTTTTAGAGTAGTAATTTTATGCTATTTTTAAGCACATGTTAACAGGGGTGAGTGATTCCACTTGGAATGGAGTCCTAGTAGATCCTACTTAAAAATAATTTTTGTTCCCATCTCATTTGCATTTGATTTGTTTGGGCATTCAGCAAGTTATCTTGAGGAGTAGCAATCATGTCAATCCTATAGCAGTCTTGTAGTAATCCTAAGTATCTTGTAGCACTGTCTAAACTCGACCATATTTGCCTTAAAACCTTGATTTTTTCATTTTTGGATTGAATAATGACCTCTAGGCTTTGAATCCATGGTTGAGGAAGACCAAAGACCACTTAGGACTTCCCTTTTTTCCACTGCAGCACACTCTGACAGTTAAGGATTAGTAGACAGGTTCATGAATCGAATGACATGATGATGATTTTCATGATTACTTTATGAAGCACCTAATGAACTCTGTTACAAGGTCTAATCTCTTTTTAATGTAATGATTGAGATTTGGTTCATACTCTTTACTTTATGCAATTAGAATAGGTTTTCTTTCTTTGTCTGTTGTTTCCTACAATAGATTAAGGTTTCCATTTCAAGCATTTCCATTTCTGCAATTAGTTAGGTTAGATTTCATGATATTCACTTCATTGCATTAAATCAATGAAAGAAGGGAACATTGTGTGCTACACATGTAGTGTCAACACCTCTTAAGTTTGTACAAACCCCGGGTTGATAATTTAAGTTGGTAACCTTGGGAGTTGCAACATTATTTTTGCAATACTAAGGCTCACCACTTTTCCTATTTTGATCTTGTAGCACACAACCTGAATCTCGTAGAAAATACTTTGTGCATGCCAAGAGGTGGTGGGTCCACCCTTTTACAAGAAAGAACAAAGTTTCTATAGGATGAAGAGAAATTGCTAGAGGAAAGTCACAAGTTATTACAAGAAGCTTGATAGTGGATAGAACTACCCTCGAACCCTAAGAAGGAGGAAATAATCATGAGAGAAAGGGTAAGTGCATATTTTCCTTTGCTACCTATGGAAAAGAAGACTACAAAACTCTTTTATTCTTCAACAATACATCATGTAGCCAATTTCTGATAAAAGTTGGGAATAAAAAAATGAAATGTGGGTGTTTCTTTAAGCATGATGAGAAGGGGAAATGAATTTTTTCTTTAGTTGAGCATGAGATCTACTCTATTTCAAATAGTGTAAACAAATTGTTCATTTTACCACTGTCTTAAAAAAAAATTAGTGCACAAAAAACTCCAAAACGTATGGAAACAAAGGGAAAATTCCTTATTTCACAGTGATAAAAGTTTATTGAAGCTATGGAAGGAGGACTTAGCAAAAGAAGAAGATTAAGAGGTGAGAAATCAAAGAAAGGACAGAAAAAAGAGCAAAAACAAAATTTGAGCCAAAGAAAAATGAAGATATTAAAGAGAATGCAGGTTTCCATTCAGTAGAGGAAGCTACATCCATATCAGTGTGGGACATTATAAAAGTCATCTGAGGCATAAAAGAACAACAACAAGGCAAGAAGATGGGTAGGTCTCTTAGAGGATAAAAAACAGTTTTAGTAGGGGGTATGATGGAACTCCAAATTAGACACACCCATTTAATCTTTCTTAGGCACATAAAGACTATATTAAATCTCTCCTTCTACACTTAATAATTCCTTTTTTAGCTTTAATATGTTCTTAGGAAGGTTTAGAGATAATTTCATATTATGTGTCTAATATTATTTATTTTTATAGAATACTGAGTAAATTATGAATGAGATAATATATGGACTTTCTCCCTCCTACATGATGACCAAGATTGGATAATAAATGAACAAGATATCATGAAGTCATTGACAAATTATGGAACTCCACTGGTTGAGAAAATTTAGGAATGTGTTCCCTGTCATTTAATGAAGATTTCTAGTGTTGGGAACCAGATCCACTTTTTGAGGGAATTTGAAGGGGAAAGTTTTCTCCTTTCAACGAGAATGTTTCCCTGTCTATTTGTATAAGTATCAATTCGAATTTGTCTCTAGGGGCATGTATTTCTTAGTCTTCTTTTAGAGAAACTTGTTATTTAATAGCTCCACTTTCATTTCTAGCAGGGATGTACTTAGATTGATTCAAATAATGAAGTTTGGTGCCATTTTTAGCTTCTTTAACTTGGTTTTCTTCTTAGGATTCTGAGTATCCTTAGGCTTGGCCATCCCATGAGCCTTACAGCCCTATTGTACAATTTCTTTATTTTCCTTGAATGTATTTTTCACTTACATTTCTTATTTTTGCATTTACTATTCATGCTTCTTTGTTATAGGTTACATTGGTTAAATTATTGAAGTGAGTTGTTTTGTAGGTTATTTACATAGTCACAACCACGATGCATCCTTAGAATAGCTTTGAAAATTCATATTCATCATTGAGCTACTTGGATTGGTTTACAAGTTCACAAATCTAGAATTTTTGGAAGTCTCTTTCAACAACATAGTTATAATTTTCTACTAATTTTTAGAACGTGTTAATGAGCCCCTTTCGAGTTGATTCCACTTGGATTGGACCATAAAAACATTCAAGTTAATAAAAAAAATTACCTCGTAGAATTTGTACTTGATCAAGCTAGGAATTTGATAGGTTAAATAGCACACTAATTCTTGAATTTCCAACCATTTTTAGAGTAGTGATTTTCAACTATTTATTAACACATGTTAACAAGGATATTTTTTATTGATTCCACTTGCAATGGAGTCCTAGGACATCCTAATTAATAACAATTTTTTTCCCATCCCATTTTCATTTGATTTGTTTGGGCATTCGACAAGTTATCTCGAGGAGTAGAAATCATGTAACAATCATGTCAATGTAACGGTCTTGTAGTAGTCTTGAGTATCCTGTAGCACTGTCTAAACTGAGCCAAATTTTCCTTAAAACTTTGATTTTTGCATTTTTGGATTGAATAATGATGTCCATTCTTTGAATCCATGATTGAGGAAGACCAAAGACCACTTAAGACTTCCCTTTTTGCCACTACACCACATTCCAACAATTGAGGGTTAGTAGACAAGTGCATGAATTGAATGAAATAGTGATGATTATCATGATTACTTTATGAAGCACCTAATGAATTTTGTTACAAGGTCTAATCTGTGTTGAATGTAATGATTAAGATTTGGTTCATGCTTTTTACTTTATGCAATTAGAATATATTTGATTTCCTTGTCTTTTGTTTCCTGCAATAGGTTAAGGTTTCCATTTCAAGCATTTTCATTTCTGCAATTAGTTTATGCTGGATTTCATTATATTCACTTCATTGCATCATATCAATGAAAGAAGGACACATTGCGTGTTAAACATATGGTGTCAACACCTCTTACTTTTACGAACCTCAGGTTGATAATTTAATTTTGTATCCTTGGGAGTTGCAACATTCTTGTTGCAATACTAAGGCTCACCACTTCTCCTGTTCTCATGACGCAGAGCCGAGAGGAACAAATTATACAAACTTAACATTTATCAAATCATTTTCTCTCCAAATGTGGTTCTACAAATGAATTACATGGCTATTTAATATGGAGGAGGAAAACTCTTGAATTCCTCAAATAGAGAACTCCTTCTTGGATATGTGGAGGAAGTTGACGTAAATCCTCTCAATTCTAGGAATCTATTCTAACCACTTAATCTCCAGTAAATTCTAGAAGTCTCCAAAAAATCTAGAATTTTCTAAGATTCTCCAAATTAAATAAATAAATAAATACAAAATAGGGGATGCTCTTGCATCATCTGATCTTGTAGCACACAACCTTTATTCTATAGCAGCTAATATTTGCATGGCAAGAGGCAGTGGGTCAACCCTTTTATAGGAAAGAACATAGTTGCTACAAGATGAACAGGAGTGCTACAGGAAAGTCACAGGTTGCTACAAGAAGATTTACAGTGGACAAAATTACCCTCAAACCTTAAGAAGGAAGAAATAATCATGAGAGAAAGGGTAAGTGGACATTTTCCTTTGCTACCTATGGACAAGAAGACTGCATAACTATTTAATTCTTCAACAGTACATCATATAGATTTTTTTTATAAAAGTTGATGATAAAAAATGAAGTATGGATGTTTATTTAAGCATGATGAGAAGGGGAATTGAATTTTTTTTAGTTGAACATAAGATCTGCTCTCTTTCAAACAATGTAAGTAAATTGTTCATTCTACCTCTATCTTAAAATAATTTGAGTACACAACAAACTCCAAAACTTATGGTAGCAAAGGGAAAATTCATATTTTGTAGTGATATAAGTTTATTGAAGCCATAGAAGGAGGAATTAGCAAAAGAAGAAGTTGAGATTGAGAGGGGAGAAATTAAAGAAAGGATCAAAAGAAAGAACAAAAAAGGAGAATAAATAAAAGTCGAGCCAAAGAAAAAGTAAGATATTAAAGAGCATGGAGGGCTCCATTCAACAGAGAAAGCTACATCCACATCAGTGTGGGACATTAAAAAAGTCATCTGATGCATAAAAGAAGAACAATAGGGCATGAATATGGGTAGGTTGCTTAGAGGATGAACAACAATTTCAGTAAGGGGTATGATGGGCCTCCAAGTTAGACATAAACTAAGGCCCATCTAACCTTTCTTAGGAACATAAAATCTATTTTAAATCTGTCCTTCTACACTTAATAATTTTTTTTTTGCTTTAATATGTTCTTAGTAAGGTTTAGAGATAATTCCATCTTTTTTTTTTCTATGTAAGGCTAATTCTATTAATAAAAACAAAATATAATTACACCGAGGCCCCGCCTCAACCGCTGTTGCTAGAGTTCAACAAGAAGGTCTAAACTGCCCCTGATTGGGGAAACCGATTTGACATGGAAAAAAGACCAACCATATACCCCGGGACTGTCACCAAACGAGACCCATACATAGGACTCAGATCCATGTTTTGAAGCAAAACCCCGAAAAAGATTCAACATAGCACCACCAGAAGTGACAACAAAACGACAAACCCGCTGGTCAATCATACAAACAGCAAAAACAAATATTATCAAATAATATTTAGAATACTATCGGGTCTGCATCATCGCATCACACATATGAAGGTGTAAAGGCTCCGCCCCTTGGTTTCCGCTGATGCGATATTGTGATGTGATCCGATCACAATCACATATTGCTATATGTAAGGGCTCCGCCCCTTGGTTTCCGCTGATGCGATATTGCGATGCAATCTAATCACAATCGCATATTGCTATAAGTAAAGGCTCCACCCCTTAGTTTCTACCGATGTGATATTGTGATGCGATCTGATTGCAATCGCATATTGCTATATGTAAAGGCTTCGCCCCTTGGTTTCCGCCGATGCGATATTGCGATGCAATCCGATAACAATCGCATATTGCTATAAGTAAAGGCTCCGCCCCTTGGTTTTCACCGATGCAATATTGCGATGCGATCAGATCACAATCGCATATTGCTATATGTAAAGGCCTTGCCCTTTGGTCTCCCCATTCTGCGATTGCTGACAGTCCGTTGGGTGGCCATTAATGTTCTTGGAGATCACCCACCTCTGGGTGCACTTCTTCCTCCTGAGCCATTTCATTCTTTACCAATTCCTGATATTCCAATATCTGTTGTTCAGTGGCTAGAGTAGAGAGTGTACCTGTATGGAGTTCTATTCCGCTTTCCACTCCTACATTTGCCAATAGGTCAGCTACTTTGTTTCCCTCCCTGCGTATGTGCTTGAGATTGATTGCTTTTTGTGGGAGGAGAGCTAGATTTTGATAAGTTTTAGTCTACTCTCCATTCTCTAGTTGTTGCTCACCTTACTTGAGGTTGTTCCCTGCAGCATTTTGGTGACCATATTTATGAGAATTTGCGAATCTCCCTCTATAACAAGCGGGAATATACCCTGTTTTTGGGCTATAATGAGTCCCTGCCATAATCCTTCTAACTTTTCCGAGTTGTTGGTGTCCCATCCAGTTGAGCCTAAGTAGGTTAGAATAGGAGTTCCCTTATGATCTCTGAATATTCCTCCAAATCCAGCCTTTCTTGGATTTCCTTTCGAGGCTCCATCAATTTTTAGCTGGAACATGTGACAGGGAGGAGGAATCCACTTATCTGGTGTCATGCTTCTTGCTTGAGTTTTTTTGTTGATTATCATTTCTTGGTTCCACTACAGATTCCAATTTGTCCATATGGTTCGTTCCAATGGGAGAGAGGGAAAGTCTTCCTCAGACCATGTTTGAAGAAGTAGTGTTTCCCTGATATTTTGACATACCGTATTCCATAGAGAATCCAAGGGCATAGATTGGTCCTTGAATATTCACCGGTTTCTCTCCTTCCATAGTGTCCACATGAGAAAACCTTGTATAAGCTTCCATAAGGAGTTTAACAGCTTGCTCTTGAATGGGTTCCTTCCCTAGTTGCAAATAGTGGAAACTATATCTCCTTGTGTCCTTCCATCCTTTTGGCATCTAAAGCTGACCTTTTTCCAGAGCTTGTGCGCTAATGGACAAGAGTTCATAAGATGTTGAGTGGTTTCCTCTTCTTGCTTGCAGTTGGGACAAATGGAGGGGCCTTGGAAGCTTCTCTTCCTGAGATTGTCCCAAGTAAGGATTTTATTGTGACATAAGAGCCAAAGAAAGGTCGAGACTTTCGGCCAAATCTTGGGGTCCCATATTTTATTCCAGAGAGGGTCCTTGACAATGTGTTCCTTCATGATGATGTGATAGGCGTCCCTAGTTGTGAAGGATCCTTTTTCTTCATAGCCCCATCTAAGAATATCCTTTTCCTCTGAGTATTGTATTCTTCTCTTTGCTAATTCAGTATTGAGAATCTGTTGAGCTGAGTCCATTCCCTGTCTTATTATGTGGTCCGTGCTCTTGCAATGTGGAAGGAAGCCAAAAGTGCTTGACAATATTATAGGTTTGCATTTCCTGTTCCGGGATTTGATGAGGTAAGATCAAATCCTTTAGTTTGGGTTGCTGCTACCAAGAGTTGTCCTAGAACCTTGCTGTATTACCGTCCTTCACTTCCCAGAAGCTATGTTGCTGAATTAAGAGCCTGTGTTGCTTGGCCGCATTCCAAATTAGAGAACATGGGTTGACTTCTGAAATTCGGATTAATTCTTTGGTGGGTCGACTGTTGGCATACTTTGCAGTCCATAGGGATGCCCAAGGGGTGGATGGCAGAGTAAACCATTTCCACCAAATGCGGGCGCCCATAACCATATTGTTATGGTAAGGATCCCGCAAACCCATTCCACCAACAAGCTTTGGCAGGAAAACTGCGTCCCAATTGACTAGGGCCCGTTTGCGTTTTTGATCTGAGTTGACCCACAGGAAGGATCTCTATAGGAATTTGATCTCCTTGAGAACCCATTTGGGTGCAGCTAGGATCAAGAAGAGATACAATGGTATGGATTGCAAAACTGCCTTGATTAAGACAAGGTGATTGGCCATATTGAGAGCCCTATGAGTCCAGGAAGATAATCGAGCCTCCAGTTTTTCTAAGAGCATTTGCCAAGAGGAGTGTTTCATAACTGAGTCAGTCATAGGAGTGCCAAGATACTTGGAAGGGAGAGCAGCAATTGAGAATCCAAGAATACGAGCTATAGAAGCTTGGGTGACAATTGGGGTATGAAAAAAAAGATTTGAGATTTGGCCTTGTTTATCTTTGCGCCAGAGGCCTTCAAAAAGTCCATCAATAGTGAATTGAATTGTCAAGCTTCCTGGACTAAAGGGTGACCAAAAAGCATATTTTCGTCCATAAATTGCTGATGAGTGAAGGCAGGAGTGTTAGGAAATGACAGGCCTCTTAGTTTCTGGGATAACAGAGCAGCTTTAATACTGCGGCCAAGACCTTCCACCATTAACAAAAAGAGGAAGAGGGAAAGAGGGTCCCTCTGTCTGATACCACGGGAAGGCTAGAAAGGAGATGAGGGGATACCATTGATCAAAGTTGAGAAAAAGAGGAAGATATGAGACTCATGACCTAGTGGATCCAAGTTGGGGAGAAACCAAAGGTAGATAGGGTCTTTTGAATATACATCCAACTTAAACTGTCAAAGGATTTTGAGAGGTCGATTTTAAGTAGCATACCTGATTTCTTGGAGTGCTTCAGTGAGTGGATGATTTCGTGAGTGAGGATTATGCCGTCCGTAATCTGCCTGCCTTCTACATATCCTAACTACTCTGGTGAAATGAGAAGTGGTAGCAACGATTTGAGTCTTGAAGCTATGATTTTTGAAATTATCTTGTAGATGACATTGCACAGGGCAATGGGCCGAAGTTTGTCAGGGGTGTTAGAATGAGCTTCCTTTGGGATAAGGGCTATGAATGTGGCATTCATAGCTAGAAGCATCCACCTCATGGTTCTTGATTCTTCAAAAATTTGCGAGACTTTCAATTTAATTAGCTCCCAGAAATTATGGAAAAAGTTGGAAGTAAATCCATTTGGCCCCGGCGCCTTGCCTTCTTTTAGTTGATGAACTGCATTTTCCACTTCCTGTAAGTCGACCGGCCTGAGTAAGAGCTGGTTGTGCTCTTCTGTGACTAGTTTAGGGATGTTCCTTGTAATTTTTCCTATAGCTTGCATTCTATCCACCTATGGTTCTTGATGAGCTTTCTTAAAGTAGTTGAGAAGTTCGAGCTCGATTTCTTCATGTTTTTCCACTTTTACCCTCTACTCATTTTGGATGTGAGTAATATTGTTATTCATTCGGCGTTGAATAGTGGAACGATGAATTTTTTTTTTTTCCCCTTCCTTTAGCCACCTGATTCTCGATTTTTGCCTCCAGAGCGTTTCTTCTTGTTTGGCTCTCTCTGATATCTGAGTTTCAAGAGACTTTTCCTATTCCAAAAGTTTCTCTGATCTTCCCTCTATGATGATCCGTTACTGCAACTATTTCATCTCTTGATCTAGAGCAGTCTGATCTTGGAAAATGTTACCAAACAAAGAATGGTTCCATTGTTTTATTTTACTCTTGAGGTATTTAAGCTTTTTCTGAAATTTGAACATGCTTGTACCATTTGGCGAAGAGAAGTTGATCCATTCCGAATTTACCAGATTGACAAATCCGAAATGTGTCATCCAAAAAGCCTCGAAGTGAAATGGCCTACGGGTAGCATTGCCTGGTCGAGACCATTGGAGAGAAATTGGCCAATGGTCTGAGCTTGTCAACGGAAAGATTGAAGCTGAAAGGTCTCCCCCAAGGGGATTGCGTTGTCAGAGATTACGAATCTGTCCAGGCGAGATGCAATTTGGTGCGAACCAGCTCTTTTGTTATTCCAGGTAAAAAGGCTATTGTTGAATGGCATGTCAATAAGCTAATTTCTTTGTATGTAATATTTTAGATTGTTACTTTCCTTGTCCAGCTTATTCCTTCCTCTTCGCTTTTCTTCCATCTTGGTTATCATGTTGAAGTCACCCCCAGTGATCCAGAGTGGATGATACCGATTAGTATTGATTGAGGAAAGGGTATTCAGAAGTTCTACCTTATGCATAGCTTCCTGGGGAAAATATACATTGGTTATGTGACCATGTATACTGGTGCCTGTAATGTGGAAAGTAGCTTGGAGGAAATGCTTGTTTGCATGAATGTTGTTGAGCTCGATGGTGCCTGCATCCCAGATAATTGCCAAGCCTCCTGAGGCACCAGAAGCATCTACTACTGCTGCTATACTACCTGGCCAAACTTTTGCAGCAATTCGATCTAGAGAGATGGAGTTGCATTTAGTTTCCTACAGAAAGAGAATTTTGGGTTTCTCTTGCTTTATCATGTTCTTAATCAGTCTGCATTTCCCAGGGCTATTGAGCTCCTTGATGTTCCATGAGATTAGCTTCATGATGGAAGGTTGGAGAGAGAGTTGTAATACTTTGTGAGCTTGGAGTACCTGCCTGACTCCACTAGCATTTTCCCAATGTAGATGGTGCGTTGAAGATCTGTTGTCCTCCCTCTCTTTTTATTATCTTTTATTATGCTTTTCCCATCCCACAGACCTCTAGTTTGAATACCTAGGGATTTTTGCCTTTGACCTCTGGAGAGAATTACTTCCAGATTCTCCAACTGTTGCTCTGGGATTTTATCATAATTTTTTGTTTTACATGCCTGCTCTAGACCAAGAATGTCTAAATCCACAATGTCTATGCTTTCTGGTTCTTCTTCCATATGTTGTGTGTCACGTATGTCTTCTGTTGTTTTTGTTGCCCTGGAAAGGTCAGGTTGCGAGTTGTCTACCTCCATTCCTTGCGAGTACCAGGTTGGGACTGTGCACATAGCCATGGAGGAAGGATCTATGGGTAATGGTTCTTATGGGATTTTTTTGGGATCAGAATGTGTAGGTTGTTTGTTCATCATGGGATCCTTCTCATATGAGACAAGGGGCTCAGGGTTGTGTATTTCGTGTCGGGCTAGCACTTCAAAACTGTTGCTCGTAGAGGGTTTTGATGAACTGGCTTGAGACTTCTTAGGGATTGTAGCAGGTTTCTTGTGATTTTTCCTATGATTGGAAACTTTAGTGAAGCCAGTCAGATCCGACTCCTCAGAGGCAGTGGTATTCGAGGGTTTCTGGTTTAGAGGGCAGTCTTGATACAGGTGACCCAGTGCATGGCATCTCATGCATTTGAATGGCACATGTTCATAATCAATTGATTGAACCCATTCAACATCGTCATGAAAAATACTTACCGCGTTTGGAAGTGCCTTGCTAAGGTGCATGTAAACACAAATGTGGGCAAAGGAGGTATATCTGCAGAGTTTTGATTCCTCTATCATTTTGACAAATTAACCGAGACCATTTCCTATGGTTTCTAATGTCTCTTCGTCCCAGTATTCCATGGGGAGTGAGTAGAGATGGATCCAGATTGGAACCCAGCTAAGATCTTCTTTGTTTGGATTAAAATGCTCCACCCATCCCCTCAAATATAGGCCATCTACATTGAAAAAATAGGGGCCACCATCTAGTACTTTGTTTCGGTCCTCTAAGCAGTTAAAGATGGTCGTGAAGAACCCTCTCGGTCCTAGATGTAGCAATTATGTGTCCTTTCGGCTTCCACTTCACTGCTATCCGGCCATGTAGCACTTTCTCTGTTGGCCACATACCTATGAATTGTCTGCTAGATTGTCCTTCAAATCACATATATCATCCATTGGTTTGAGTTGAGGAGGTGCCCCAAAATGTGTTTTGACTTCTCCAACAAAAATTGCATCTGCGAGAGGTGGCAACATCTGCTGAGTTGAATGGAGAGAGTAGTTAAGGGTCATGATTTGAATGTGTGGCTTGACGAGGTATTGCCAATATGACTCCCAATTAGTCTTGGCCAATTTTGCGATTGCTTCCCTTTGAGTTTCTACCCTTTCCTTCCATCTGTTATGCAAGTCATTCAAATTGGTCATATCTTTCAAGTTGTCTTCTTTCACCAAGTTGGCGGAAAACAAAGAATGGTTTACCACCTTCACTATATTATTTGACACCTCGGTCGCTCTTACCACTGCTAGTTCAGCTTGTTTGATCATAGCATCTCAATCCATGAAAAGAATGTCCTTGTGTGTCTCCTCAATCTCAAGCAGATTGGCTTTCCTCCCCTCTTCAGTTTCTTGCCATTCGGTGAACTCTGAGATTCTCATGTTCATATTAGTAAACTCAGTTCTTTGGTCAATCGCTTTATCTGTTAGGTGGTGACTAATGATTAGATAAGGAGTGATCTGTGACATCTTTTGGTAAAATGGTTCTTGTTGTTTCAATAAGAGAGAATTAAGCTCTAGTGCCTCTTTAATGAATTCCTCAACAGTAGGAACATCCTTATATCTTTCCATGGCTTGCTGCAAGTCTTGGAGTTGCATGTTTTTGGCCAATATGTTTTCTTCACAGCTTATTTTCAGCACCTCCATCCTCCGTTGCAATTGGGCCAGCTACTCAGTGGCCTTCCTGTTCATAATTGCCTCTCTGTTTCAAGATGCTACTTGAGCTGTGCAATATTTTCTTCTTTTTATTTCAACAAAACAGATATTTCAGTAGCTTTGTCCATGGTAGCAGTTGTGTATGCTCTTGTAAACTGTGACAATCTAGTCAAGTTTTCAGCTAGGTTGGAAGGGACGTCCTTCCAAACTATGTCCATTTGCTCATTCCCAGGTAGGAGTTTAGGTGTTTCAATCCTTCTCCTTTTCCTTTGTCTCCTTACTATAACCTTGTGTAGTAGGCTGTAGAATATGTCAAGAGGAGGGATTTTAGTCACCTTCAAGACAATTTCTGATGTGGGCTGAGCGGGGATGATTTTAGTCTGCTGAGACATCTTCACTTGCTTATCCATCGATTTAGAGTCTGTATTCTTCTGAACATGTAGAGGAGTTTGATACTCCATAGTTTCCTGGGCATGTATTGTCTTGGGAGTGTCTTGTAGTTTCTTATTGAACTGATCCCACTCCTGTTCCAGACTATTACTTTTGATCTCCAAAACAATATCTTTGGGTGGGGTACCCATGCCCTGCTTTTCAGTTGATTTCCTATTGGATTCTGTAGTAGTCTCGATGTCTTGGGCCTTTTCTGTGTTTATTGCTTTTGATGCAGGAGCATCCAGCACCCTTAGACAAAGGGAGGAATCCAAAGTGGAAGCAAGAGGAAGACGAGGACCAGGGGAGCAAAATAGGGAAAAATCTATTTTAAAATAGATTTAAAGATGTAAAAAGATGGATAAAAGTCTCTCGAAGACTTGTTATTATTGTATTCTGCCATATGCATGCATTATAGAGCTTTATGGATTTTGTTGAGAAAATCAAGGAGGGGATGTGATCAGATCCTTCATAGTGATTTGATCCAAAAATTCTTCCTTATATGTATGTGATTGAACCTGCATGTTCAAGAGAGTAGATAGAGAGTGAGATAGATACAATGTAGTCAAGAGAAGACTATACTCTAAGGCTGAAATGGCTTAGATATAATCGTGCTATTTATAATATAATAAATATGTTTTTTGTGGATGTTCGCATGTCTGTGTATTACATCCCTTTTCAATTCTGATATATATATGTGACGTGGGTTCAAATCCCAATTTTGAGTGGTTTGATCGACCATCGACCACGATAGGATCGATGGCGATCCAATAGATTACTGTTATATGTATGCATGTCGCGTGTGAATGGGTATATGGTAGAGAACTGTGTTTAACACAAAATCCATCGACGGCAAGCAAGATTAAGTAAAGAACGGAAGCAAGTGAGAATGCACAGGAGCCATTTGATCACATGGATCAATGGCCCAGATCACATCGCTATGGAGCAGAACCTTTATCACATCGACGACAAGGCCTTGATCACTTCGGCTAAACCCTTTTGAATAATATCAGAACTGGGCCTGATAACAGTGCAATTGTGATAGCCGATTAAGCAGCAACCATTGAATCAGCTTCAATATCAATGGTTGCGATCTAATCACTAAATTAATATTGGAGGAGTTAGGACTGACGGTCAATGGGAACGCTGATGGCCGATGCACGATATGGCAATATCGCCGATAGGCCAATCGATGATTGGAGCAATCAGTATCAGAGGTCGGAGGTTGGAGTGGCACTGCAGAATGGTAAAAGGAACGGACTTGTCGATGTTTATACAGGCGAGCCTATAATATTTGAGATCTGGCACTAAGGTTTTGGTGGGGTTTGTCTTTCTAAATCCCTTAGTCTCGTGTAATTCCGATATATGTCTGCTTGGCCTTTTTTAGGCTTAAATGCATGTTTAAAATTCTCCCAATAGTGCAATGGCTCCGATATATTAATTGGTCCCGATTTTAAAGGTTTAAGACTGAAGAATGCTTCCGATAGGCTTTTTGGGCCACAACCCACAAGCCTTAGAATAGATTTCTAACGGAAAAGGGATTTTGGTTAACCCCCAAAATCTCATTTCCATCATTTGGTATGAGAGTAGACGAAGATTCTACGTGTAAAGGAAGGATTCCAAAGAGAAAGAAGAAGGAGCAGGAGGTACAGTTGTTTAAAGTTGGAGAGTTATGGTCTTAGTTTTGTGCAAAGAATGACAACAGAAGGTGAGAAGATTGCAACAAACCTAGAGCATGGAGTGCTCATATGGTTCCAGAGGAGAGAACCATAGAGCTTGCCAAAAGACCAAGTCCATAGGAGAGCTTGGTGAGGTAAGTGGCAGCAGGGAGGACTTGCTGTTGCAGAGGTTTGGTTGCAGCTCACAGAAGACCATGAAGGAAGTTCCAATGAAGAAGTGAAGAATGCAGTGGGTAGAATTGCTAAGTACAAGGAGAAGCATATGACTAGGTGGTCATAAATTTTTTTGTCTTGGGAGTCTGATGTAGGAGCATCCAACACCCTTAGACAAAGGGAGGAATCCAAAGCAGAAGGAAGAGGATGACGTGGACTAGGGGAGCAAAACAGGGAAAAATCTATTTTAAAACAGATTTAAAGATGGAAAAAGATGGATAAAAGTATCTTGAAGACTTTTTATGATTGTATTCTACCATATCCATGCATTATAAAGCTTTAGGGCTTTTGTTGGAGCAAATCAAGGAAGGGATGTGATCAGATCCTTCATAGTGATTTGATCCAACAATGCTTCCTTATATATATGTGATTGAATCTGCGTGTTCAAGAGAGTAGATAGAGAGTGAGACAGATACAATGTAGTCAAGAGAAGACTCTACTCTAAGGTTGAAATGCCTTAGCTATAATTGTGCTATTTATAATATAATAAATATGTGTTTTGTGGATGTTTGCATGTTTGTGTATTACAACCCTTTTCAATTCTGATATATATGTGTCGAGGGTTCAAATCCCAATTTTGAGTGGTTTGATTGACCATCGACCACGATAGGATCGATGTTGATCCAATAGATTACTATTATATATATGCATGTCACGTGTGAATGGGTATATGGCAGAGAACTGTGTTTAACACAGAATCCATCAACAACGAGCAAGATTAAGTAAAGAAGGGAAGCAAACAAGAATGAAAAGGAGTTATTTGATCACATGGATCAATGGCCCAGATCACATTGCTATGGAGCATAACCTTTATCACATTGACGACGGGGCCTTTATCACTTCGGACAAACCCATTGGAACAATATCGGAACCAGGCCTTATAACAATGCGATTATGATAGTTGATCAAGTGGCAACCATCAAATCAGCTTCAAAATCGATGGTTGCGATCTAGTCGCTAAATCACTATTGGAGGATTTAAGACTGATGGTCAATGGGAATGCCAATGGATGATGCGCGATATGGCAATATCGCCGATAAGTTGATCATTGATCGGAGCGATTGGTATCGGAGGTCAGAGGTTGGAGTGGTGCTACGGAATGGTAAAAGGAATGGAATTGTCGATATTTATAGAGGCGGGCCTATAATATTTGAGATCTGGCACTAAGGTTTTGGCAGGGTTTACCTTTGTAAATCCCTTGCTCTCGTGTAATTCCAATATATGTCTTCTTGGCCTTTTTAGGCTTAAATGCATGTTTAAAATGCTCCCAATAGTGCAATGGCTCTGATATATTAATTGGTCCCGATATTAAAAGCTTAAAGCCTTATGAACGCTTCTGATAGGATTTGTGGGCCATAATCCACAGGCTTCAGGATCTATTACTTTAAGGGAAAGGGATTTTGCTGAACCTCCAAAATGTTATGAAACTAGCTCCCAAAAAGATAGAAAAGATAGATCAACGCCTTAGAATTCAACCTCTTCGAGGGGGAAACCTTCTTTACATTACACAAATGAACAATTCTTGGATGATTCAATTGATAAAACCTCCTTTCTATATATAGGAGTCTAAGGAGTCACAAGATAACTCAGTCGGCCTAACAATAATAATATAAAGGCACAAAAATAACAATAGAGGGATTCTATGGGGCACAATAATAACAATATGGGGACAATAGGGGCAAAACAATATTAATAAAGGATCCAACTACAATAGTAATGTGGTAATCACTAGTATTATAGGGACCTAACATGCCCTTGTCCTTCAAAAAGGTGTTGTCGTCAATGCTTGAGTAGTTCTAGATGCTTCTGTATAAAATTCCTATCCTCCCATGTGGAATCTTCAGTGGATAAGTTGTTCCACTTGATGAGATACTCTGAAATTGATCAATTTCGTTGTTGTCGAGTTCTTGTTTCTATGACTGCTTCTGATTCCAATATAATTTTTCCTTCCTCGTTAAGTTCTGGCAATATTGTTTGAACAGGGAGCTTGTTGCCTATAACCTTCTTTAAACATGAAACATGGAAAACTGGGTGCACTTGAGAAGCTGCAGGAAGCTCCAATTTGTATGCCATAGTACCAATCTTTTGCAACACCTTGTACGG
>APFE030237893.1:0-13705 GCA_000404065.3 Pinus taeda
GTGGTCGAGAGGAATAACAGAACTATTGTAGGGGTAGCACGGACGATGCTGCATGACCAAGGCCTACCACTTCAATTGTGGGCTTGGGCATGCAACACAACAATCTATTTGCAGAATAGAAGCCCGCATTGCATACTTGGGATGAACACACTAGAGGAAGCTTTCTCCAGTAAGAGACTAGATGTGGGTCACTTCAGGATCTTTGGCTCATCAGTATATTTCCATGTGACAAAGGATGCACAGAAGAAGCTTGAGCCGAAAGCAGAGTTGGGGATACTTGTGAGGTACACTGATACACCCCACAACTGTCGGGTGTATATGCCAACCAGTCGAAGGACAGTGGTTCGTAGAGATCTCAAGTTTGATGAGCAGAAGGCCATGCGAGTTTCCCTTGAGAGGGAGCTCCAACTACAGGCTGTGAAGGAACTGTTGGTTCCTAAGGAGGAGGAGCCTTAGACTGATACAGAGTAGCCGCATGTATAGGTTCCAAGAGTGGAGACATACACTCAAGAAAATTCTTCCAGAGATGGACAGAAGCGCACAAGAGAAGTTGACAAATTGTTAATGGATGCGAGAGAGAATGTGGGAGAACCATATTCTCAGTGCAGATAGAGGAGGTCACCTGAGAGGTTCACTGGATACATGTCCCTTGTTGGGGAATGTGTTGAGACCGAGCCATCTTCCTTTGAGGAAGCAGTGCAACAACCAATTTGGGTTGATGCTATGGTAGAGGAGTATGACTCCATAGTTCGTAACAGTGTTTGGGATGTGGTTTCGAGACCGAAGAACAAGTCAGTTGTGAGTTCCCATTGGCCTTACAAGGTAAAGCAAGCTACTGATGGTAGTGTGGAGAAGCATAAGGCAAGATTTGTTGCCCGTGGTTTTTCATAGGTCGAGGGGATTGACTATGATGAGAATTTTCTCCTATCACAAGGTACTCATCTATCAAATCGAAGTTGGCACTATCTGCACAGATGGGTTGGAAGATCCATCAGAAGGATGTGAAGACTACATTCCTCAATGGCAAGATTGAGGAAGAGGTGTACATAGAGCAGCCAGAAGGTTTTGATACCTTCGATCATGAGTCGCATGTGTGCCAACTCAAGAGAGATTTGTACGGGCTAAAGCAAGCACCTCGTGCTTTGTACACCAGGATAGACAACTACTTCACTGGGTTGGGCTTTACTAAGAGTCAAGGGGATGTGAACCTATACCACATCATGGTGAAAGGTAAGCCATTGATCATTTTACTTTATGTTGATGATCTCATATTGACAGGTGATGATCAGTTGATCATGTCTTGCAAGGAGGACCTTGCAAGAGAATTTGAGATGAAAGACATGGGTCTCATTCATTACTTCCTTGGCATGGAAGTGTGGTAGAAGGATGGGGAGTTGTTTGTGTCTCAGGGCAAGTTTTCCAATGAGATACTTAGGAGATTCCACAATGAAAATTAAAATATTAATGTGAAATAATATAAAACTGTGTTAGAATGGTCCAAAAGTCATGGATCAATCCAGATCTAATCTTAGTCGTTGATTAGGGACTTAATCTCAACCGTTGATCTATCAACGAGAAAAGTATAAGAGGAGGCTTGAGGGTCACTTGGAGAACACACTAAGAGATCAAGATTTCGACTTTCTGGGGTTGGGTTTGCTAAGAAAGTTGAGAGAGTGATCAAGAGTTGCAGATGAAGGGCAGTGAATACAGAAGCAGAGAGGCAGAGATAGTATCGAGAGGATCAGTGTAGCATACAGGAATTCTCACGCAGAGGGCAGAAGCTGAAACTGTCGGGAACATTCGAAAGTGCCGAAACAGACGGGAAAGCTGACACAGAGAGCAGAATCCAGAACTGTCAGGAACAGTTGAAACTACTAGGAACTGTCGGAACAGCTGGGAAAGATGACACAGAGGGTATAAGCCGAAACAGCCGAGAACAGTCGGAACTGCTAACTTTCTAAACAGCCGAGAAAGCTGATGCAGAGGGTAGAAGTCGAAACTGTCAGGAATAGCCAGAACTGCCAGGAACTGCCGGAACTGCCAGGAAAGCTGACGGAGAGGGTAGAAGCTGGAACTGCCAAGATCATCTGAAACTGTCAGAACAGTCGGGAAAGCTGACGCAAAGGGCAGAAGCCAGAACTTCCGAGATTTTTCTCTGTTGGGTGAGCCGTATTTGGCACCCAAATTGTATTCTAAAACTGTTTAATAAATCAAACCCTCAGATAGTTGCACCAATTTTCCTGCATTGGGTTTTTCTAGGGACATTAGTCCAAAAATAACGGTGTCATTTGTGTGCTTGTTTCTGTTTCCTTCAGTTGATGATCTTTAATGTACAGAGCATGTACTTGTGTTAATTTTCAGTATTTACATGGTAAATAACTTTTTAATTAATCAGAACAAGTAGGAAGGAATAAATCAGAAAGTACATGGAGGGTTTCTAACTGTTAGACTCACAAACTTCAACACCTTGACCCCCGATTCACCATAGTCATCATTTTATGCATTTCCCAATAAGCCTACTATTATAGTGATTCTATACCAAAAGCCTGCAACTACCATAGGATTCCTCCTGAGCCTGGACTACCAATCACTATAGTCATAATTTTATGGCTTTTCCAATAAGCCTACTATTGTGGTGATTTTCTACCAGAATATTGCATCTACCATAGGATTCCTCCTAAGCCTAGACTACCAATCACTATAGTCATCATTTTATGGCTTTTCAATAACACTGCTACTATGGTGATTCTCTACCAGAAACCTGCAGCTACCATAGGATCACCATGCTAATTCGGTTGACATCAATTCCAACATGCTCACAGCCACTAGCCATCCAGATAATGCCAATTGTTCAACATCATCTTCAAATAATTAGATGTCCTATTTATATCTATATACCAAAGGACAAAAGGAAGAAGTTAGATCCTACAAGTATGAAGGGCATATTTGTTAAGTATAGTATTTCATAAAAAATTTAGTACTTCTAGTCAACTTTGATGAAGAAGAGATACCTATATTGTAACTGCCCCTTCCCACATTCACTCAAGTTCACTGGCCTTCCACGGTAAACATGAGACAAAGAGTTACTACGACATGACCCGACCTCCCAGTTTTGGTTAAGGAAGTGAGGCCTACAAAATCTTCAAGAATTGTGCGTCTCTCTCTTTTCTCTATTTGATTTTTAAAGTTTTTTTTCAAAATGAAATTCAGATTATCAAAACAAATTCAAAATAAAAATCAATTAACCAATAAATATTTTCTCAATGGTTTTAACATTTAAACTTTTTCTATGCAGAAATATAGAAAACAATAATTTCAGCGGTGTATTTCCTGCTCAACTTCTGCTTAATTGTTCGCTGAAACTCAAGTATTATATTTCTCATGCTCAGACACAACTTGTTTTAAAATTTACAGCTTCAATATTTATTTTCATTCATATTTTCTCTACTATAAATTGTCACATATGATAACAGTGAATCGAATTCAATCTCTAATTAACTTGAAATTTTACAGAAAATGACAATGAATCAACTTAAAATTTTAATTTATTGAACTGCATGATGTTTATGGAAAAATATGTTTTTTTTCTGGTGTGCAGTTACTCAGGAAACCCCTACCTACGGGTGGGTACGAGGGAATGTAATCTCAAGGAAAAAAAGGATGAAAACACGGATAAAAAAAAGAATGAAAACACGAAATTGATAGTTGTACTCGGAATTCTATTCATCGCGTTGATAGTAGATCAATATATAAAATTGACCATAAAAAAAGAGAGTGTAGCTACCAAAAGCAGTGTGGCCCAAAAGGATCCAAATAGACATAGTTAGAGTGTACGCCATAAATGAAACATGGTTGTATTTATATTGAGGGGTTGTCATGAGGTGCACACATATTAAATATGAATTCCATCTGCACATGTATCTTCAATTGGATTTATGTTAAGGGGTTGTCATGAGGTACAAACATATTAGATAGGAATGTGACATACATACGTATCTCCAATTGAGTTTATGTTGAGGGGTTGTCATGAGGTACACAAATATTAAATATGAATTTTGTATACATATGTATCTTTAATTGTGTTTATGTTGAGGGGTTGTCATGAGGTACACACATATTAAATATGAATGAAATATACATATGTATCTTCAATTGGGTTGATCTCAAAGTGGTTGGGAGGAATTTCCAAGTTAAGTTGAATCCCCATATGATTAAATGTAATGTAAATAAAAGAATTAGAGCTTCTAATGACAACAAAAACACATATTTTCTTTGTTGTATTACTATATTCTTACCATTATAAGATGAAATATATTTAGGATGGGTGGGTCCACTATTACAACATTCCTTGCAATAGTTCACCGGTTCAAATCCCTAGTAAATCAATTGAGCAAAATAAAAGAATGATATACACCAAATTCTTGGTATGTGGTAAAACATAGTCATTACAAATAGTAAAAAAATTCTCATACTAAAAATTCTTTATTATAAAACAATAATTATCCATTTTAAATGTTTTATAAAGTGTTTTTTTCTTTTTCTCTTCCCTAACATTGACCACCAAAAATTTCCCAAAAATACATTTTCTTTAAAATACTTACATTTATCATGAGTATATAGTATATTGGATCTCCTTAAATTATATATATATATATATATGATTAGAAGCATCCAAACCTAAAACTTTTGCGGTGTAACTAAATATTCTCCAAAAGCATGCAATTAAAGAGTGGGGTCCATTTGATGGTAAAGCTTTAATTTCCAACAATATGGATTATGGATTTTAGTTTCAGATATCATTGTGTGCAAGTATCCTACACAATTTTGTTTAGCATATTAATATAATTATTTTTTATTTTCAAATAAAGTAAATGAATGGACCAGATCCTATAACCAATAGAACATTCTTCCTATAATACATCATCCAAAATATATAAAATGTATTTTAAAAAATTTCCACTTTCCGAAAAACATTTATAAAGTTAATTTAAAAAACATTATTTTCACAGGTTAAGATTAGAATCAAACAGTTTCTCTGGGCTATTTGAACCCTCTACATGGGAATCAAACGGTTTCCCGGCTATTTGCACCCTGTACATGGGAATCAAACGGTTTCCCGGCTATTTGAACCCTGCACATGGGAATCAAACGGTTTCCGCGGGGAATTTTTTGTGATTATTTCTGCAGCTAAGTAGTGAGGTGAGGTACTTATTTCGCCGTAACGGATAACGACACTGCATAAAACCATAAAACTAATTGGCTTATGATTTGGTTTATTGAAATGTTTTTTTTTAAATCGGTTTACCAACTTATAGCTCAGAACTGATAGCGATGGAGAGGCCTCATCTCGCTCTGCCAACCAAAACTTGTTTACGCAATACACCAAGAAATTAGGGATGTATTCTAAGATTGATTTATCATAAGCAAGACAATACACCAAGAAATTAGGGCAAATTTGCGATGATGTACTGTATATTAGCAATAGTATGGAGAGAAGTTACATACATACACAGCATATTGCTGCTATGAACGGATAAGAACACTGTGGTTACAATATTAGAAGAACCACTCAGTTTCAATTCTCCTTTTCATGAGCATCGACTCTTTTTGCTGCTCGCCTGATTCTTTTGATGTGCTTGTGTTGCTGCTTCTCTAACCACCACTGGTGGCGGGTATTTTTTATAAAAGCCCCCGAAGCCTGATCGATATCCTCTAACAACGTCCACTGCTGCTGGGTATGTTCCATGTACGCTTCAGCGGCCTCCTCGACTAACAACCACTGCAGATGGCAATTTTTTATGTAACAATCGATAGCTTCATCGATATCATTATCTTCTTCAGCGGCAGTAACCTGATCATCATGATTAGCATCCGCAGGCACCTCATTAAATATGTCTTCCTCAGCAGCAGCAGCAACCGCCGGCTCATCGACATCTTCTTCAGCAGCATTATTAGGAGCAGCGTCATCAAGAGCAGCATGATTAGGAGCCCCGTCAGCAACAGGAGCAGCAGCATGATTAGGAGCCTCTTCTTCAGCAGCAGCATCTACATGATGATGATGATTATTGGTGGTGGCCATCTCCATCTCATCTTCTTGTCGTTCGAATGCCCATTGCTTCCGCATCATTATGATGAAAGCATCCGCTGACTTATTGATATCATCACTATTATTGATGACATCACCACCTGAAAATATTCCATCTTCATAATTCGGGATGACATCACCACCTGAAAATATTCCATCTTCATAATTCGCCTCCTTTAACTCAATTTCTGCATTCTTCTTTTTCTTGCCATTATTGGCCTTCTTCTTCTTGTGCATTTCGGCATTCTTCCTTTTCTTGCCATTTGGAATCACTTTTCTTACTTTCTTAATTACTTGGACTTTTAGCAGCCCCTTGGGCAGAGCTATCAACGCTTGCTTTGCAAGCTTGAGAGGGGCACTCAGCTTATTCATGACCGCTATCTTACTAACAGAACAGTGAACAGCGTGCAGTGCAGTGAGAAATAACTCGCAGGCTGCTGGCGGTAACAAATCAAAGGAGGTAGATTTCAGAGTATTCAGCCACGGGAATAGAAAAAAGGAGGTGGATTTCAGAGTATGCAGCTAAGGGAGCAGAGAAGAGGAGGTGGATTTGAGATCAGCAGAAGAAAAGGGAAATATCAACAGTATTTCCTGCTCGTCGCTCAAATCTATGTCTGAAACTCTTCCTCCTGCTTGTTGGTTAAGTGTATGTCAAGTCTATGTTCAGTTGTTGGTTAAGTCTAAGTCTTATTTGTATTTTGTTAATGTGCATGTCAACTCTAAGTCGGAAATTTACGTGCAGATGGGTTGTGGTTGCATGCAGTGTTCAAAATTGAACACGTCACAGCAGGTCAAGACCCCAAATTACGCGTCAAAAGGAAATATTAATTCTGATTTCTATCGGTTTTTTAAACAATTTAAATAACATTATAAAATTCGCTGTGAAGGGCTCCTCGTCTGCCGGCCATTTCTGAAAATTACCGGATATCTATTACCGGATATCTATTATTCCTGTAGGCTCAGACTCGTCATCTCATGTAATTTTTAACTTATTTGCGTGGTCATCTCCATGAATAAAATATATCGGTGGGCGGCTTCACTGAAATTTCATGAACATCACATCAAGGTTGTAGATTGACTTGAGTCGAAGCAATGGTCTAAATGATAATTAATCCGCATCCCACTAGAAAATCTGCAATTTCACGGTCGTAATGTCACCAAATGTCATTGATGAAGGCCAGAGTGCGTACTAATAACTATGCCGGGACATTACAAATTTATTTTAGGCATTATGGACATTTCACCTTGTCGATGTCGATTTTGAAATGCACGTCTAAAGTGGGATGAACATCAACGCTCTTGCTCACCCCATTTATTTCTCTTCACCACCATATTCAATGTATCAATGTTGGTTCATGAAACAATGAAATTCGAAATAATTATATCTGTCACTTTTTATGGCCTTAGTTTAATTGGATTGTTTTTTTCCGTGGGAAATTGTGGAAATCCTTGCCATATTTTGATAAAATTTGACAGGAATTTTCTAAATTTAAGTTATAGCTATCAAACTTCAATATTTTGGATGTTCTAGAGGTTTTTGATGGTGCTGAATCTATTTCCACCATCAAAAACATGATTCAAACATTGCTAGAGCAAGATTTTTTAAACAATTTTGCCCAAATTCCACTTTTAACGGGATAATTCCTCCCCTCCATAGAAGACTCCTTTTTTATACAACTATGATATTTATATAAATAAACATATCAACTCAAGATTTATGTTATAGGCACTAAGATAAAGATTAAGATTTAAGTAAAAGCTAGACACCATGTACATATCCATTGAGTTTCCTACTCGTATGCTCTCTGGTGAAATAATGGGACCAATGGGTGCCTGCAATCAAGAAACATTTAATGCCTAACGTATAGTTAAAAGATGTCTAACATGTGTTTGAATATAATCTTCTCCAAGATCAACAACAAGATTCAGGCTCCTCGTAAATCTGAGAGGAACAATGAGACATAATTAATTGCTAAGAATATTACAGAAACTCTATTCCAAGGATACATAACAAGAGTGTTAATAATGTGCCCATGGAAGGAAAGGGCACAGACATGTCCTTCAACAAGAATGCAACTCTATTGTGCCCTGTTCAAGGGGAGATGGATGTATGATAAATCATATGTTTTGTATCCACCTAGGTCTTGCTCTTATGTCAGCATTGATTTCTATTGTCGAAAGAATGGTAGAATGGATTCCAATTAAGAAAGATAGAGATGGTAGGCTCAAGATTGTGAACTTCCCACGTGTTTTATTTGTTCATGGCACATATTCTATTTGTTCATGGTAGTGCTTACTTGAATATTGTTGTTGTTGAATCAATAATTTGTTGCTTCTTCTCAATATGTTTCTAGATGTTGTCGGGTTTCTTATATTTGCACGTAATGTCCATGTTCAATGTCTTTTTGATGCTGGAAAAGTTGAGAGAAAAATTGTCATTGTATGAGTAAACCACAATCAATGTGAATAACATTTCCTTACCATTAACCTATTCATAAGTATAATGACAACAAGAATTTCATTCAATATGATTTCAAGGTAATTCTAAAAGCTCTCATCTAGCCCAGAGAGCCATCAACCACAACTAGGTTGGTGAGTTGGTTTTATGTATAGTTTTTTATTGCTTGGAATTTTTTCAGTTAAACTTTAGAAGAGAGGCTTGAATCACATGTATTAATTATTAAGAATGCATAATTTGAATATCATAGATATTTTTAAGAATAATGAAACCATTTTGTTATTTAAAAAATGCAAACAGTTATAAAAAATTGCAATTCTAATCATTTTTATAATTTTTAGATCCCATTATATTATCTATTTGATATTGTCATAATGTGATATCTTTTAACAACATAGTTTTAAGTTTAATTTATTTAATTAAAAAAAAAAATGATTAAAAAAGAAATATAGAAATAATATTTTTTTTTAGCTTTTCATTACAGAAGTGTTGGATGAATATATGCCCTTCAAATTGAAATTAAGACTAGCCCTTCAAATTTGATCACTGGTTGCATGCCCTCCACCTTCCACAAGCCAAAAGCATGAGATGAATATTGGTAAATACTAATCAGCATTTTTTGCAACGGCTGAAAGCCTATCGAAGCGTGCCACGCTGTCTGATTCAATCCGTTTTCGGTGACTTCTTCCGGCCGGGAGCCGACGATCTGTATTTCTAGGAGTTCGCTGCCCTATGTGGATCACCAAATTGATGGAAGTCATGGTATTGAGAAGTTATCATATTGACAAGTGTCAGTGATCCCCAATTAATTTAAGCTCTCTTTTGACGGAGACGAAAACCCAATAAAGACTAAAGATTTAATAAATTATCAACCAAATGTACCTATATCTTCTTTCATCGTTGTTTCAATATCCAAGTTTCATAAAATATTTTATAAAATTTAATAAAATATTTCAAATATGCTAAGTTTACTTCGGTGTTATTAATAGTAATTTAATAAAAGATTTCAAATATGGTAAGTTTACCTCTGTGTTATATGACTTATTAATAATAAATCGATATTTTGCTTAACCTTATTTTATTGTAATTTTTTAAATTATTAAGATAATTATATTAATATTTTATTTTGCTTAGTTTCAAATTATTAAGATAATTGGATTAATATAGTGTTTAAACTTTGTTTTATTATAATTTTAAATTATTAAGATTATTAAATTAATATTTTCTTAACTTATTATATTATACATTTAAACTATTGAGTTAAATTAAATAAAATTTTGTAATTTAAAATATTTTTAAGTTTTAAACTAGCATCTTCATTGTTGCTTTTGTGTTAGTATTTTTACTATTTTTGTATCGTTAATATTTTGGTATATTTTGTAATACTAGTTTTAAACTAGCATCCTCATTGTTGCTTTTGTGTTAGTATTTTTACTATTTTTGTATCGTTAATATTTTAGTATATTTTGTAATACTAAGTAGAGTCTAAGTCCAATGAGTCCAAAATGGGTTAGTATTTTTTATTATTTTTGTACGTTAATATTTTGGTATTTTTGTAATACTAAGCCGAGTCTAAGCCAAATGAGTCCAAAATGAGTATAGTATTTTTACTATTTTGTATCCTTAATATTTTAGTGTTTTTTGTAATACTAAGTGGAGTCTAACCCAAATGAGTCCAAGATGGGTATAGAACACAATCACGACTCAAGTCCTAATCGAAAATGTGTATAGAAATTAAAGGAATAAAATGATGAAATTAATATTTTTTAATTTAAGATATTGTAAAGTTTTTATGTTTTTTCAAATATATTTTTTATAGAATAACTTAGAAATTGATCAATTTAATTATTATTTCTCATTTTTATCTTTTCTAATATTTAAATAGAAATTTTAGTATAACATGATTCGATGTCATTAATGGAAATTTATCTTTTACCAGTTTTAACGTAAGTTAAATACATCATTGAAATTTCCAAAAATAAATCTTATAATTTAATAAAATAACCAATTATTATGTTACATAATACACTGTGTAATTCAATAAAATTGTCAGTTATTATTTTACATAATTTATTAAAGATAATACATTTGTCTTTTAAAAAATTTAATAATACTTTTATAAATATCAACAATTTGCGTACTATATATTATTAAGCATTGGTAAATATATAAGCATAGGTTTAATATCTTTTTACATGGTATAAATAAAAAATTTAATTCATTAATTAAAAATGAATTCATACAAATTGTTCCCATCTATGCATATATATTAAATGCTCACCTATACATACCACCCGTGAAAATACAACAATGCATATAAATATGATGAAAGTGTATTTGTGCATTTCAACATCATAATTTTATGTTGAATTTTGATGAAAACAAAATGGCACATATAAGTGGTGAAAATGTATGCATGTGTGTCAATGCCACGATTTTATGTTTGCTTTCATATTTTTATAGGCATGGCAACATAAATTCCCAAAAATATTTTTATAGACATGGCAACATAAATTCCTTTTTTGGGAATTTTTTATAAAATTTTGAATATTTATAATAAATTAGTTACTTTTTATATTTCAATCACTATGTTTCAATGTAACCATTCCATTGTTGTGCTGAACTATTTAAGCAAATATATCGATGAATTACATAACATGAATAAAGAATATATCATACATCTATTATTCACTATGATGAAGATGTTGTAGCATCTGTAATATAAAAATAAAATATAATACTTAGATAAATTATCAATGTTAAGGATTAGGACTACTACATAAAATTTCAAATTGAACAAGCGAACTATTAGGAAATAAAGGAGATTTTTTTCTTTAACTTTGTAAATTTCATTTTACTATCAAAATTTTTTATTACATATATAATATATATTATTTAATATATATATATCATATATATATATAATCAAGAGCTCAAAGATTAAAAAAAAATATCCATCTAGACAAGAGAAGTGAAGGCAAGATAACCAAACAAAAATAAAAATAAATATAGGGATCTTCTCCCTAGTATTTTCACCAATATGTTGGTGTAGATTTCTTACGAGGGAGAGTGGATTTCAGTAGCTTAATAGTTGGATGTTAAGTCCAAACAATAATGGTTTTAGGCTTAGAAAAAGTAATCCATACTCTACTTTACAATTTTCATCATCAAATTAAAATAAACAACAACTTGAATAATATAAAATTATTATTCAAAACTTAAGACATAAAAAATTTGTTATACATTTCCAACGCCATGTATTTTATTTGGAAATTGACCCAAATGTACATTTTTGTGGAATAACACATTTTACCCAACATAAATAATGACACCTCTTATCCAAATTGGAAAATAATAGCAACTCATGCTGAGGACACAATGCACCCTTTTCCCAACATGGAAAATCATGCTAAAAGTACATAATGATACCTCATGTCAATATAAATAATGGGTCACCCATTAACAAGTACCCTCTTCGCCACTCTCAGATGCATCTTTAAGTATGATCTTCCTCTTCTTCAAGCCTATGGAAACTTCATTCTTCTTCCATTGAGGAGTAGTGTAGGTTTTTGGAGACTACAAAAATAAATTTCATTTAAATAATTTATTTTCCACAATTTTACTAATGAAAAAAATTGCCAAAAATGATTAGTATCCTATTGTAGTGGTTGCAACTCCCTCCAAAATTTTGGCCTGCATCCAATTTCAAAGCCTTCTTTAGGTTTTCTCTTGATGTTTTCAAGCACTCGGGCTCATCCCACGAGCTCGTGTTGAGTCTTTGCACCCTCCTCGTTTGACCATTCACCGTCACAATGTCATGCTTGCAGTCGTGTTTTGGTATGTTCACGATTGTTTTTGTGTGTACAAGTTGTATTAGCTATGTAAGCATTTTTTTGCACTCACACACAAAGTTGTATACAATGTTGCACAAGTATCGTCGCGGTCATTCAACGATCTATCTCAAGTGTCGTGCTTATCGCTTGCACTCATCGTTCAGTCACACTATGTGTATAATATCTTGATGCTTCGAGGTGTCTTGTCATCAAGACATGTTGAATGTGTGTTCGTAAGGTCGTGTATGCACAAGTTCACTCGCTCACACACTTAGTCATTTTCTTGAAACTCTATCGACCAAACCACCCCCAATAGTTAGACCTTCATTGAGCTACATTGTTCAATATCAGCCCTTAGTGATCACGTATTAATGCCCAGAATTGTGCAGAGCTTGAGGTTGCCTCCCACAAAGTCTACACAGCACAATCCTAGAGTCGACCCGGCTGATTGTCACCAATAACAACACAGAAGTTTCTTAGCAAGTCATCTCAATCTGCGCTACCTGCAAAAAAATATATCAATCTTCATGTTCGTTAACCAGAGAGTTTGGCTAGGTAGTGACCTCATGCTTCACTCCTCCAAAAAATTGCGTAGAAGTTGCCAGCATGCCTGCCTCCGTTGTCTGAAGAAATTGTGCGAACATGAAGGACAAGCACTCGCTACTTATCACTTCAATGTCCTCGAAATTTATGCAGTTATTTCAACCAGTCACCTTCTCAGCCGACCTCCTGCTCCTCCTGAAAACTACACAGTTTTCATGGGATGTCTCCAGATGCCCAACACCCTACTTAGCCCAAAAAATGAGCAAAGATGTCCTGCAAGATAGCCTCCCACTTCTACATAGTTTTGGCCAACAAGCTCCCGCAACCCACTGCCATCCTCCTTAGAGAATCTGTGTAGTTTTCACTCCCATTGTCCTCCCTACTGCCTGAACTTCCTCCCTAAAAAAACCACGCAGATTTTCCCTTCAGCCGAGTCATATCCCCCAAACAGTCATCACTGATAAGGACTACCCATCTCAACCTCCCAGTGACCTCTGCCCAATTTTCCTTGACAGTGCCCAGAACCTGCATCCCAACCTAAAACGTACTCTGTGTAGTTTTAGAGCCTTGTCCTCTCTCCCGATCACTTGCACCCGAAAATGAAAGATGATACATCATCATAGACTACTCACACCTCCATTTGTAGATTTTTGTATTCTAACATAGGAATCTTGTGCCATAATTCTTCCCCGTGACGATCCTTGTGAACACCTTAAGAAGAGTTTTATTATCTCATCAAATGGTTCATGGGATATATCTCCTTTTCCCAACAGGTTCAACATGTCG
>APFE030237918.1:2644-36034 GCA_000404065.3 Pinus taeda
CAGCAAATGGGTGTTCAAGAAGAAGACAAATGAAAAAGGGAAGTTGGAGAAATACAAAGCTCGGTTGGTAGCAAAAGGTTATTCCCAGGTGTCGGGAATTGATTTTGGTGATATTTTCTCCTGTTGCCAAGGTAACTTCTATTAGATTACTTTTATCTGTTGCTGCTGCTTTTGATTTTGAGGTAGAACAGATGGATGTGAAGACAACATTTCTTCACGGGGATTTGGAAGAGAAATCTACATGAAGCAACCTGAAGGCTTTGCAGTGAAGGGTAAGAAAGAACTGGTATACAAGTTAAAGAAGTCTCTGTATGGGTTAAAATAGTCACCAAGGATGTGGTATCAGAGATTTGATACATTTATCGGGAATTGGCCCTTCACCAGCAAAAAAGTAGATCACTGTGTGTATTAAAATTAATTGAGTGACCGTGTTATTTATCTGGTCTTGTATGTGGATGATATGTTGCTGCTTGGAAATGACAAAGAAATTATCCAGGATTTGAAGACCCAATTGTCCTCCAAATTCGACATGAAAGATCTCGGTGCTGCAAACTATATTTTGGGCATGGAAATTAAAAGAGATCGGGCAAAGAGGAAGCTCTGGTTAAACCAGAGGAAGTATGTCGAGACAATATTGCAGAGGTTTAATATGCAGGATAGTAAACCGGTGAAGGTTCCTATTCCTGTAGGTGTGAGGTTATCTGCTGAACAGTGTCCCAAGACACAAGAAGAGGAGGAGGACATGTCCCGTGTTCCATATGCAAGTGCAGTCGGTAGCTTGATGTATGCCATGGTCTGTACTAGACCAGACATTGCACATGCAGTGGGAGTAATGAGCAGGTTTATGTCAAAACCAGGGAAGGAGCACTGGACAGCAGTGAAGCGGGTTTTCAGGTATTTGCGTGGCATTAGTGATTATGGTTTGTGCTACCAAGGAAGACCAAGATTGGACAGAGTGTTGGATATCCATGGCTTTGTTGATGCAGACTGGGCTAGAGATTTGGATCAGAGAAGATCTACAAGTGCGTATGTGTTTAACCTATTTGGAGGTGCAGTCAGTTGGATGAGTAAGAAACAATTTGTAGTGGCACTATCAACTATAGAGGCAGAATACATGGTAGCTACTCATGCAAGAAAGGAAGTAGTTTGGTTGCAAATATTGTGTTCAAGTATGGGGTTAGTACAGGAAGCTATAAGGATAGATTGTGCCAGCCAAAGTGCAATTTTCTTGGCAAAGAACCTCATATATCATTCAAAGAAAAAGCACATCGATGTTCAATATAACTTTGTGAGGGATATGATAGAAGACAAAAAGGTGTTGTTGGTAAAGGTGGAAACTTTGAAGAATACTACAGATGCATTGACAAAATATGTGAGCTCTAAGAAGTTCTCTTGGTGTAGAGAAACAATGGGCGTTGCAGGGCTAGATAAATGACTAAGATTTCTTGTGGCCCCCTGTGGAAAGAAAACAAGAAGTGGAGAATGTTGGGTTGTGTTATATTATTTCCACAACTAGCCCACGTAGTTAACCGGGGGTTAGAGGGGGGGGGGGGTCACAGGGGGTTTGAGGCATACCAGTAACCCCACTTTATGGGGTCCGGGGCAACGCCCCAGAAAATTTTGGTTTTGGACCCTATGTTAGGTTGGGCAAACCCACCTACGGTTTTGTGCATGATTTTCACACATGTTTTTTGGATGCGATGGTTTTTCGGTCCATGGTTTCAGACGCGATGGTTTTCGGTCCATGGTATTGGATGCTTCAGCATGTATAAATATGTATTGTAACATTGAAATGACGATAATGAAAAATTAAGTTGGTAGTCCCAGTTTTGGGATCCAGGGGAAAATCTCTGTGTATATGTGTTTTATGTGTTATGCTCTCACATTGTTTATTTTCTATGTTTTAGAATTTGTATGCAAGCAATTTCTGTACGGGGTTAAAACCTACAATCTTCTCTTTCCTTTGAAGATCTTCAATCTCTTTTTAGAGATTATTCCCTTCAGTGATATTGGCGAGCCTCTACGAGATTGGTAGGGTCTTCACAGTTGCCAAGATCTCTTCCCACCACTTTTGCTTCACCTATAGCTCCTCTTGAATCCTCTGAATGTTTGGATCCTCCTACAGTGAGGTCCAAATCTGCATAGTCTCATTTAATAACTTTCTACAATCCACCACTGTGTCGGAGATGCCTTTTAGTGCAGATTTTAAATCCTTCTCCCTTTGCTCTCATACATCTAGTAGCGTGACTGGATGTAGCCTCATTTGCAGCTCAATAACCTTGAATTCATACTCAAACTTCATCTCCACGAGCTTATTCTTTTAGTCCCTTATCACGAGGGCAAGCTTGGCGACCTTCTCTGCTGGTGATTCTTCTTTGTGGACCTTCACGTCCAGAATTGTGCTATAATGTTTCTACGATGAATTTTTCTAGCTATTGTTGTTGTTAGCGTGATCCATCCCTTTCCTTGATCAATTGATCGAGCTCATTCTTCAACGAAGCTCTATCCTTTTTCGCCTGAATTCTCAATAGTGAAGTGCATTGTTATCGCTCCTTTAGTTCATATGTAATACTTTGATGGAGCTGATGTAATACCTGAAGAAACAGTGCAACAATGTTCATGTTGACGTTGTCCCATGATTTTACTCGTTCTCTATCCTCTGGTGATTCAAACTGTAATGCTCCAACTGGTACCCACAAAATCCTTACTCCGAACATTGTTTCTATTCATCACTCTTGCTGTTGTATTTGACCTATCTGTGCTGGTTGTCTGGCTATCTATGCCAATGCCTTTAAATCTATGATGCCTTGCTGCAAATTTGTAAATATTTTTTTGTAGTGATCATCAACCTTGCTCTAGGTCTTTGTTGTTACTTCCAATATATTTTTGCCAATCTCGTCGATGTCCCCATTAACGAGGAAAATTCTTATCACTCCCTTATATTTGCTCGCCTTTTGTTTCTTCTGTACACCTGACATAGTTACTGTAGGTACCCTCTTTTTGATGATGGATGGTGATTCCTTTGTTGGGTCTACGTCACTGAGAAGCTCCTGGATATCTTGTTCTTTTTTGGCTCTGGTTCCTCTGCCTCTTTTCCTTTGTCTATCCCAATTGGACCTGGATGTTGCGCTGTGTCCCCCGCTACTTCTATGTTGTCCAAGGTTGGATTCATCCATTCGAATGACCATTGTTGTTGTATTGCAAGCAGTTCGTCTTCAATGACCAAGTATGGAAGAGGGTGCCATGTCTCCGTTGGATCCTTCTGTTCCTTGATGTAGACTCTATGAAAATCAACCTTGAATGTTGTGATGTTGTGGTACTACTCATACAAACTAGGTGATAACTTGGGATACTAGCTCACCACCATGTGCAAATCCATGCTTAATAGGACAAAGAAAATTTTGTTCTCCTACGTGCGCAATGACTCAACGGGAGGAAATTGTGAGTCCTCCAACTCCTTCCATGCGATCAACGTAATGATCAAGATCAACCACGCGTAATGAATTTTATTTCCTTCCTCCTGAGCTTCCCAATAATCCTCCAAAAAATCCTTGCATAAATATGTGGCCCTGTTAAATTGGACCCCAACGCTACACTACACAGCTAAGGAGACCACAATCACGGGAACTTCACTCTCTTTACACTTCCTCATTATTTTCCCTGCTAGAATGTGTGTGATGAAGTGCGCCTCTTGGTCGCTGATAGAGTTGATATTGTAACCGCGCGACTTCTTGATAATCCGAGACTTCTCCTTCATAGTCCGTCCCATTGCTTTGTCTTGGTTTTTACCGACGATAACTTCAGCGAGGTCCTTTCCTTGGTGAGGTAGCCTTGTAATCCTCCTTATTAGCATTTCATTGATTAGGATCCTCGTCCCTAGCTAGAGGCATCCATCATGAACTAATACCAATAGCTATCGAACACAGACTGTGTTTTATGTTATTCTACCTAAGTGTGGCACATTTAGCATGTTTAACAAACCTGATCTCTGCATTCCTACAACCCACCATTGCAGATCCAACATCATAACTCCACTTTTTGGATAATAGACTCGATGTAAGTACTTGCTCGGTTCAAACTGTGGATATTTACTTCTATTGTTAAATTCCAAATCCTCCATTTCCAATTGTGGGGTTTTCCCCAACACTTCACCTTCAAATGACACTTTTTTCTGGTAGCAATAGTGTTGAATGTGCCAAACTTCATGTCCTTTGGGTCCTTAAGCAACTTGGCAGCCGATTTCTTTAGTAGAAAATATGGTGGCAGCACGGAGGTTCTTCCTCCTAGTTGTCATGGATTTCTTTTGGTTCTTCCCGCATACCAGTTTATTCACCTTCTCCTTAGGTTTCTTATCTTGTTTTGTCTTTGTCTACTACTCTTTTACTATCTTCTTCCTTGGGGATGTTCTTAACTCTACTCCAGAGGCTTTAGCTGGCCTCTTTTCAGGTCATTTCATGATTTGTTCTTTTGTAACTACTTGTTTTCTCGACAACCTCGCACGCCTTGGCGACATGGGTACACTCGTTGCTGCGGTTTTTCCAATTTGTGTTTCCATGATACCTACTAACCCTTTCTTTGAAAATGCTCTAGAAATTTCCTTAAAGCTTCTCTCACACATACAACATCTCACTTCTCTCACACTTAGTTGCAATTTCACAAGTTGAATTCTCCAGAAAGAAAAGTATAAAATGTGGAGCGAGACATGGCCTTTATAGCAAATTTGAATTTCGAACCTCATGATTGGATTAGATATTTCTCATTTAATGTAGGTATGGCACTCGAATCAACCAGTTGTGCTACATAAATGCGTTTCTCCCATGCCTTTTAACAAAAATGTTCTTTTAACGGTAGTTGTTTCCTTCCAACGATCATATTTTTCTAGTTATCTTCAACAATCACGTAGTAATCTACCCTCCATCACGGTTCTTCCAAACTTCAACATACTTCTGAATATTGCGCAGTAGCCTTCTTTGGCGTGGTTCTTTCAGACTTCGACATACCCCTAAATATTGCACAGTAGCCTTCTTCGGTGAATTTCCCTTCTGCAGAGTAGTTTATGGTCTAGTGCCCACTTTCAACTGTAGGTGGCACTAAGACTCCTCTCCTTTCATCTTTTAGTGCGAAGCTCTAGTGATAGAGTCGTCCCTGTATACCCTCAATCTACTACCATTCACATGTCCTGGAATCAGCTGACCGTTTAACTTCACGAGTTGAACTGCACCACCATCATAGACATGTTTAATGGTATACGGTCCTAACCAATGTATCTTAAATTTTCCTGGGAACTTTTCAAATTTTCTATCATATAAGAGTACAAGATCTCCTTCCCATAATATCTTTTTCTTGATGTGCCAGTTATGTCAGGATTTCTCCCTTTTTTTCTGTACTTGTTGGTGAAAGCCTGTTATAAACCTGTCATCTTCCAAGGCAAGAAATTTCACTATCCTTTCCTCCATAATGTTGGAGTCTGTCGTATTTGTGACAACTACAATTCTCAAACTTGGCACAATGTACTCCATAGGCATGACTGCTTCTTGTCCATATATCAACCTAAATGGTGTCTTTCCTGTTAATTTCATTCATGTTGTCCCATATGCCCACAACAAAACTAGAATTCTTCGATCCCAGTGATTCTTGTTCACATTGCACACTTTTGTGAGTGCATTCTCTAGAATTTTATTGAAAGCTTTGTCTGTCCCATTCGCTTAAGGGTGATATGGGGTAATTTTCTGATGGTTTACTTGAAACTCTTCAGTTAGCGCCTCAATAGTCTGATTGAAGAAATGTGAGCCTTGGTCACTCATTAATATCTTTGGACACCCAAATCAGGACATAATGTATTCAAAAATGAACTTCACGGTGGCATCTACGATGCAATCCTTTACTGGATGTGCCTCAACCCACCTCATCAAATAATCAGTTTCAGTGTTTATGTATCTTGCGTTGGTAATCTTTTTTGGTGGGTTAATAGGTCCAACAAAGTTAATAGCCCACTTGTAAAATGCTTGCAATGCACCTGTGAATTTAATGAAATTTCATCTCTTTTAGATGGCCTTCCTGTCCTTTGACATATGTCACATGCTTGACAAAACTCTGTTACGTCCTTATGTACTATAGGTGACCATAACCCAACTCTCAAGATTTTCTGTGCAGTGTCCTTTCCTGCATTATGTCCACTTGCAACTCCTCCATGATCTTTTGCTAGAATACTCTGCCTTTCATGTTCAGGGACGTACTTGCATAGTATTTTATCCAGCCCCATTTTGTACAATTTCCCTACAATCAATCTAAAATTAGCTTCTTTTATCACCAACTCCTTCTGTTGTGTAGTGTACTTTGCGGGCTCCATTCCTGTGGCCAAAAACTAAATAATATCCACGAATCTGATTACGAAGAAATGTGAGTCAGGCGGGTTATCTTCGATATTGGTGGGTTCTTCACCTGTCTCTAATCTCGACAAATGATCATGCCCAACATTCAAAATTCCCAACCTGACTACAACCTCAAAATCGTATTCTTAGAACAACAACAACCACAACAGATATTTCCTCATAAAATAGGATTATTCACCAAATATTTCAGCACAGAGTGATCAGTAAACATCTTGAAATGTGCTCCCAACAAGTAGTGCCTGAAATTCTGTAATGTATAAACCATAGCTAACCCTTCTCTTTTTGTTGTAATATAGTTCTTTTCTGCCTTGGATAATTTTATGCTTGCAAAAGATATGGGGTGATCAATTTCGCCTGCTCATGGTTGTGCCAGCACTATACCCAGCACTATGCAAGATGCATCGACATGTACATGAAATTCCTTATTCTAGTCTGGAAAAACTAAGATCGGCGCAGTTGCCATTTTCTCCTTCAGTATATCTAGACTCTTTTGAAATTCCTCGTCCCATTTAAAAGTGACATATTTCTTTAATAACTTCTCCATTGGCGCATTTATCTTCACATACCCCTTTATAAACTTTTTGTAATAGCTAGTGTGTGTAAGTGTCGTGTTCAGCTGTCTCACTATGTTTGGTGCCGACAAATTTACAATAACTGTTATCTTTGTGGGATCCACTAGCAACCTGTTTGCACACAATGCCCTAATAGTATGCCACAAGGTACAAAAAATATACACTTCCTCAAGTTAAGTGAAATTGGATGCTGCCTACATGTATCCAGGATAAGCCTTAAGCTCGCAATATGTTTTTTTAATAGCCCAAGACTGTCCAATCATCAAAGTAAACTTCCCAAAATTTGTGTATGTACTCCTTAAATGTGGCGGCTACAACTCTAGAAAATATGGCAGGCACATTATTCAAGCCAAAAGGCATCACCGTGTACTAAAATGTGCCCCATTCTGTTGCAAAAGTTGTCTTATGTCTATCTTCTGCTGCAATTCTGATCTGATGGTAACCTAAAAAACCATCTGTGAAAAATAGGCCTTGTGACCTCCTACATTGTCCAATACTTTGCCTATAAATGGTGTAGGGAAAGGGTCATGCACATGTGCATCATTTAGTTTTCTCAAGTCAACAAAAATTATGATTTCTCCCTTAGCCTTCTTTTCTTGAACTATCATGGGACTTACCCATTCAAACTCTTCGACAGGTTCGATGTTCCATGCTGCTAACATTTTGTCTAGTTCTTCCTTCAATTTTTCCTTGTATTTTGGATTCAACCTATAGGGTCTTTGCTTCATAGGCTTAGCGTTAGGTTTCAAAGGGATCCTCATAACTCCTAGGTCCCATAATATGCCCTTCATTTCTAAAAACTTTGTAGGGAATCGCTCCTGGTATTCATGTAACAAATCTGTGATTTTACTAACTGTATTTGAATTTGAATAGTCTCTAATCTCTGCGAACTTCAAGTCTTCCTCTATCCCAATATTCACTTTCTATGCTTTTACTAACTGTGTTATCTTCAGTATTTAAGGTTCTGGTCCAACAACTTCGTGATGTCCTTTTGATTCTGGTATATCAATTTTGTGCGGATCATCATCTTCTTCGACAACGATATTACAAGATTCCAATGCATTTTGTAACTGCACAACCCAATCATGTTGCCAAGTTAATGGAGCTTCATTCTCAAAAATCTTCTCTTTAACTACTTGAAGAGGCGAGTCTATCCATAGATAATCATCTTCAAAACTAAATGTTAGCATGAACCATTCAAACAAATTTATCTAGTTCGCAATTCTATTTCAAGATACCAATTCATAGGAATCATTTCTAGTGTGTGGATAAACCCATGTACCCACTCTTGTTCTGGAATTTATTTCCAAATCAAAGTACAACAATGAATATGCTCCCAGGGATCAATCTTACCATCATACTTTGCTTCTATTTCCATGTCGATTTATCCAAACTTGATCCACATTAACATTCAATATTGTTGCCAATCTGCTATATTTCTTTTATGAGTACTCCACCATCTAGCAGGTGTAGACCTAAGGGATACATCCAAAGCTTGCAACCTCTATTTTTCTGGTATTTCTCTTTCATATTCATCAAGAAACATTCTTATATCTTTGATCCCATCATAATAAGGCAGATCACATACCTTGGATATCACATACCTCGGAAGTTATGAAGTGAAGTGATTTTTTGGTAGAGACTTCATATAAACTATTCTGCCAATTTTCTAGTTCTTCCTCAGAATCTAAAGTACAAGAATTGTCTTGTTCCCAACCCAATTTTCCATCTACAGCGAGATTAATCCAATTTTCCTCCTTATCTATTATTTGGTAAATGTTATCGACATCTACATTGCAGTACTCATCCCAGACAGGCTTTGTATAATGCACTCCTTTTGAGGGGTTTAGAGGGACAATGACCCTCATATCATTTTTTCAGACACCATTTGTCTCTTCTTCAAATTTATTATCGCCATATTACCAAAATCCCAATCCAATCCAAGTAGTGATAGATAGGGGTTGCTATTATCTACAATTTCAATCACTTTGAAGTCTTCAATGCCTTAGATTCCTTCTATGTCTACTATGATGACAGGTAACATTCCCATAGGGACGATCTTCTATTGGTTGGCCATCCTTAATTGTGTTGTTGACCATTGCAACTTCGGTCTTCCCATTAAATCCCAAGTTTGCTTAGGTAACAAATTGGCATCAGATCCTAAATCCAGGATTACATTATCCATATCATATTCCCCGATATTCACAGTTAATCTCATTTCCTTCCCTGTTCTCTTCTTATGTCGATGTAAATTATTCTCTACACAGATATCACTTCGTTGTACCTATTTATCAACGCAGGAGTCTATCAACTCTTGGAGTCCTTTGATAGCCCTCTAATTCCTTAACAACTTCATGAAAGTCTGTAAAACCGAATTGAAAATACTTGGATCTAATTCTTGTGTTGGAGTAGACACTTTGTCATAGTCCTTCTTTCACATTAACTTTGGTTTCACACTAGATCATGTTGAAGCCCCAACATCCATGAAGCTTCACTTTGCTCCCATGAACATTTATTTTTCCTTTTGGATACTGAACACAAGGGCCTTTTCTACGATATTTCTTACCCATGTCTCTTCTACTTTCTTCTTACCTTTATCGTCTCTCGTTGTAGCTCCACTCCTTGTTACGATGTGTATGCGTGGTTCATCCTCCCTTAGCTTAGCGGTCATCATTTGAATATTTTCTATGGGTTGTTGGTTCCTTTTCTCCTGCATCTTTGTGATAAGGATTGGATATTCTTCTATTACGTGATCAAAATATTTGTAGTAGTTGCAGGTTGTAGTAGGGTTCTGACAGTCTCTTGCGAAGTGTCTTGCCTGTCCATAATTATAACAGATAATCTAGCCATGTCCTCAACCAGATCCTCCTCCTCATCCTTGGAAGCCTCCTCGACTAGCATGTTGGCCTGGCTCCTCGTGTGTATGTCCTTCAGATTACAGTCTATAAGCATCAAAAATTTGTTCCATCATCAAGTCATAACTTCGACAATTTCTCTCATCATGTTCCACTGACTTACAAAAGTTACAAAACAACTGCTTTGGGGTCTTCATGTACTTTTGTAACAAATAACAATATTCAGAGTGATATTGGCCTCTCGTTCTACAAGTCTGGCACCACAAACTTGATCCTGGGTTTATTGGATTAGATTCTCCACTTGCCAAGTAATGTTTGAACACAGGGCATTGATCCTTATAGTGGCCCTCTACTTTGCATTTTGTACACCACACTTCTAATCTAGTTTCTTTACCTTTCTTGAGATCTTGTAATTCCAAGGTCAAATTTTCTAGTTGACTTTGAATTTGTTTTACTCTTGCATGAGTATCTCCTATCGGTGAGGCTTCCAACTTCATTGCAATCTCCAATTCTTTGACTTGAGTCACGATCTTATGTTGCATCAAGGGTAACCTGATATGTAGTAGCAGCATAGCTATAAAACATTCTTTATGTTATTCTGGGGGTATATTAAAGCTTACCTGTCCCATTAACACCTTGAATCATTGATCCAAATCCCATACAGACTGAGTAGCCATTTGCTTGATTTCCTTAAGCTCTGTAATGCATTGTGATTCTGATTTCGGCTTCTTGGATTCTGATACCAACACTTTCTTAATATCATCCAACGGAGCACACTGATTATTCACAAAATAATTCATGTACCATGTCATCGCTCTTTCTCGAAGCATCATGTTGAGTTGTGTCTTTACATCTTCATCAGTGATCTGTATTTATTTCCATACTGTGTCATCTACAAACCAAAACAACTTAGGATCCTCTGATCCAATTCCCCTAAAGATATTCAGCTTAATGTCATTGGTCATTTTTATTATTGGGGGATTAGAGGGAGGGGGAGGGGGCGTAGGGAATTATGGGAGGGGGGTGGGGGTAAAGGGAGTAGATGGATGGACTAATCCCAAATATTCCCTGATTTTTCTCAATTCCTAACTTCGACGGACCTTCAAGATGGGAGGAGGATTACTGCGGGGTTGTGGGGTTACTTCCTTCTTCTTCACTCTTAGACCCACCTAACAAGGGGCTATAGTTAGTTAATCGTCCAAATAATTCAAAGAGATCTAAAATGATTTCATGCATTCAATATCACAAAGGGTCATAAAAGAACATTCATGAGATCTCAATGCTTAATTAAAATTATCAAACCATGAATGCCATGCACTCTCAGAAATAACTCTCTACTAGAGTCAAAAAATAATATTATAGAATTTAAGTTCAAATAGAGCAATTATCTTAAGCACTCTATAGAATTATTGGTAATTAAATGTGACTTGAACGGAATCATAACTAAGGGAATAGGATGGGGTTATCCTGGACCAATAAATAGTATATAATAACCTAGAATAAAACAAAAAAATGCAATTAGTGATTGACTTTACAAGTGTATAACAAAATTTAAAAATTTGGGTGATCTATGACTAGGGAAAAAGAAAAGGGAATTGCTTCAAATAAAATATAGAACACTCAAAATATAGCAAAAAGATGGTTAGTGAAATGAATCCTCTCTTTTTTGCAGCATCATATGTTAGAGTATATATTGGGATTTTCATACCCATTAATCTAATTGTTAGGACAATTATTCAAAATTAAAAATTTCATTTAAATATCTTTTAGCCATCCTTCAATATACTCCTTCACAAATGGGGAATTTATGTCTTGCTTTACCCTTAGTTCAAAGATCCCCTCCTTTATTCCCTTTGAATCTAAAAGTAACTATATAATCACTGATTGTTGGTAGTCATACTCATTAATAAATGTAACTAACAATTTTTTTATTTCTTCCTCCAAAAAATATATGAAGTTCTCAAACTCATGACCTATTATGTCTTAACAACTTTCAAGTCTTCTTGCAGCACATCTTTTGGAACTAGTCTCTAGTCATTATCTATCCTTGAATAGCTTTGACAACTTTAACAACTTTAAAGGAATCATTGTTCCTTTAGCCATTAATCTATGTACACTCTGAAATATCATCTTTTAACATTTTGATCCTAGGATGCCATCATGCCCTAATATATTTTATTCACTTGTCAGTCGGAAGCGCTTGTTGGGTTTTTTAAAATTCAATAAGGGGATCAATTTTAGTAATAAACATCATTACATGATTATAAGAAAAGTGATGTTCATGTTTCAATTCATTTTGCAAATAATTTGTAAAAGAAGATATCCATTAAGAAATACTTCTTAAATATAGACACATCTCCCTTGCCTCTTCAATAACACTTAGCATTTATTGATATTGTCTGTGAAATAAGTTCAAATTCCATTTAATAGTTTGTTGCCTTCTTGATTCTATTTGATATGCTAGGTGTGACATTTGGTATAGGCTATCTGGCTACAACAAGTAAATGGGGCATGAACAAAGGTCTAATATTGAGAGCTTCTTCAAGGTCACTGATCTTCCTTTTAAATCACATGTTCTCAATTTCTTGCACTATGAAAATATGAGAAAGTGTGTACCCTATAGTCATATATAATTTAAGAAGCCCAATAGGTTCAACTCCTAATACATTTGCCTCTGACTTCTATTTCTTTGTCACGTTCTTATTCTTAATATGCACCTTCTCAATTTGTAACTTATTATCGACCTTATCATAATGAGTATTATTCATAGTCAATGACTGTTCTTCAAAATTGGCTAGCTCCTCTTAAACTAATTCTTCTACCATTCTTTGATTTTCTTTTAAACATAATTCTACCCATTTGAGGACTATAGCACTATCTACTTCCATGTTCGTGGGTCCCTCTTCTTGTTATAACCATTCCATACTAGAACTTGTATAACTTCTCAATGAAGTAACCACAACATGAGATTTAGCCAAACTACTATGAGGGGGTGCCTCTTCACCATCATCTCCATCAAAGCATCGTTACTTATTCTCTCCATAGGTTGTAGTTCTCTATTACTTTTTAGAAGTAGAGGAGTAACTCCAACATGTATGTGGGGTTGATAAGGACCATAAATTTGTAGGGTTCTTTCTTTTCTTCTTTGATTTTACCTTCCCTTATAAATTGGTACTAACTTGTGTGACTAAATCATCATTCTATGCAATTTCTTCTTCTTCTTTTTCTCATGAAGTCTCTACTTCCTTCTATGATCTAAGTGAACAAGTTTCCATTTCTTACTAATTCTCAATGGTGGGAAAATAATCCCTTACGATTAAATACTTCTATAGGTTCAACCTCCTTCAAATTAAAATATCTTAATGCTTCAAATAATTTTGCTAAATATGCAAAACGTCTACCACAAATTCTCCAACTTTAAATGGTAGCAAAATAAATTTCTTTTTGTTTTCTTATCAAATAAAATTGACTAGGACCAATATTTCCTACACAATTTAGCAACAAAATATATATCATAAATAAAAATAGGAAGTAACACAGTTATATCTTGATACCCATAACTTTTTATGTATGTATGATTTCCTTATGGCATATACACTAATTTTCCCTTTAATAAATCTTTTTATTTTGGAATCAACCTCTGTGATTCAACTCCTATCAAGATATATCTAAATCCATTGACAAATATATCATTAACAAGGTAGAAATGAATTGGAACCTTATGTTTCCATAAAATGGGATATCCAAATTGTATTGGCTCCACCTTGAGATTCATGTTATTTTCAGGGAGTAGGTTATTGAATATATTGCAATAGACTATATCCATTATTAAATAGACATGCATGAAAAGCCCAAGTTTTAAAATAATTAGCTAATTGAAAAGAAATCCCATTAGATATTTCTTCAGCCCAAACAAAAATAGTGTCCCTAAAAGAGAAATGTAAGATGTATATTATTTATTTAAGTACGCGAGTTGTTGATTCACATACCATAATATGGGAAAGAAACCAAGAAAATTCCATGTACGTATTTGCTAGTATTGAGATGTCGACGTAAGAGAGATTAGAAAGAATGTGCATAGATTGTACCATAAATTCTCAAATGACATTTATTCCACCACCTTCAAAAGAAAGAAAAGCACCAACCTCAAGAAATTTGAGTTTCTTGTTCAATTCTAGTAGTTTTAGCATCTTTCTGAATATTTTTGGACTTAAGAGGATTGGATTATTTCCTTGCAAAGAAATTTTGATAGTTTTGGTCTTAGGGTCAAACTGATGGACACACCAACAAACATGTTCTTGGAAATCAAATAACATAGGAACACATCCAACATTAGCAAGGTATGTAATCCAAATTTTATTATTTAGCTTCTCCTCGGGTGTTAAATTCAATTACCATTGATATGACATTGACAAATGGAAGTTCTTGTCTTCTCAAGCGAGTGAGTCAGTTGTATCCCCACAAAAGGACTCCTTCCTTTTACTCACCATGTTGCTTTATTTCTACAATGCACTTCGATATAATTTATATGTCAAGTGTGGTTTTATGGATCTCTTAACTATTTGAAATCTCAGCTTATGAGTAATATTTAGTAATGCATCCCTTCATCATGTACCATCTTTATCAAGACATGTTAGAATCATAACAATAATTGAATAACCTGTGACATGTCTTAAATGGAGCAATGGAAGATTTGATTCACATAACACCATATTGCCACCTTTCCACCAAAAAGATTATGTTTTCTTAATGATATTGAAATTAGACTCAAAATAACAAAATAGATACTTTCATGATTTTTTGTTATGGCTTATGAATGGAGAGATCACATTCATAGAATGTATAATATGATTTGTGCAGAAGTTTATGTGTGTAGATAAATATAAATTTGAAGGAAATTTTTGTGTGAAAGAATGTGTTAGGTCCCTATAATACTAGTGATTCCCCCATTACTATTGTCATTGTATCCCTTATTGTTATTGTTGTGCCCCTAGTATCCCCATATTGTTATTATTGTGCCCCATAGAAGCCCACTATTGTTATTTTCGTGCCCTTATATTATTATTGTTAGGTCGATTTTGGCTATGTTGTGACCCCTTAGACTCCTATATATAGAAACTCCTATATATAGAAAGGTGGTTTTGTCATTTGTATCATCCAAGAGTTTTTCATTTGTGTAATGTAAAGGAGGTTTCCCCCTCAAAGAGGTTGAATTCTAAGGTGTTGATCTTTCGTTTCTATCTTTTTGTGAGTTGGTTTCATAACATTTGGTATCAGGGCTTTGGATTCTAGGCTTTCTCTACTCCAAACAAGTCATCATGGCATTTTCGCTATAACTTTGTTTCTGCACAGTTTCAAAAGAAAAAAAATAAACCATTTGAGATGAAATCACACTGAACTTCAAGTCCTAATTTCATATCTTGTCTCACTATATTTTTGGAGATATGATCTGAGGAAGTTAGGGTTTTTTATAAGATCCAAAATTTCGTCTAAAACAGGTCATCATGGAAGTTTTGCTATAACTTTTTCTCTACAAAGTTTCGGAAGCTAAAACAAAAACCCACATGAGAAGAAGTCAATCTGAACCTCAGGTACGAATTTCAGATCTTCGCTCGCTATATTTTCAGATATATGATCTGCAAAAGTTAGGGTTTCTGTAGACTCCATAATTACATCCTAAACAGGTAACCTTGGGAAAATCGTCATAACTTTCTCTCTGAGCATGGGATTAAAATTTCGTAAGAAGTTACAAAAAGAGGATGGACTGTAATTTGTTTGGATATAATTTTTAGAACCTAAGGTCAAAATAGTAACACGTGGCACTTTTTACAAGTTCACTCTACTGAAAATTATGTAAGAAGGCCATCTTGGGAGGTGGGGCATAGCTCTTTCTTGGAGAATCCAATTTCGATTAGACTGGTGGCATTGGAAAAGAGGGAATAGAGGGATACTGTAGATTGCAATTTCAAACATTGGATATTGGAAATTACAGAGTTACAATCATTTCAATATTGAGCTCCTACAAAGCAACAAAAGGTGTGTAGTTTTTTTTTAATTTTTTCATAAGTTTGGTTTGAAAAATTAGCTTGAAGGAATTAAAAGGGCACAATGAAGCATTATTATCAGTAATTTATGCCCCAAAGAAAGAAAATGGAAACACCTAGTAAGGAACCTGGAAGCTCTAGCATGACTCATGAAGAAGAGGAAGAAATGAAACATGATATATCAAAATTACAAGACCAAGTGCAACAAATTTCACTCGCACAAAAAGTAACAGAAGCTAAGATGGATGGTTTAAAGAAATATGTAGAAGCTAAGATGTATGGCATGGAAGCTAATATGGATGGTTTAAAGAAATGCGTAGAAGCTAAGATGAATAACGTGGAAGCTAATATGGATGGCGTGGAAGCTAAGATGGATGATTTAAAGAAAGTCTTGGAAGCTAAGATGGAAGATTTGACAAAACTTCTAAAAGAAATTCATATTAATGGCGAAAGGGTAGTAAAGGAAACACACAATGAGAACAAAATAAATGTTGATCATGATTTCATACACTCTAATGTTGGATTGAAGAACCACCATGTTGCAAAGATTGATATGAGGAAGTTTGATGGCACGGATCCTGCAACATGGATACTACAAATGGAGCAATTTTTCGATCTCCATAATGTCCAAAACACACAAAAGGTACGCATTTCAACTTTATATTTGGAACCAAATCAGTTTGTATGGTATCAATGGCTTTGCTCTTGTAAAAAAATTGTCACTTGGGCTATTTTTACAGATGAAATGATAGCACATTATGAGGATACAAAAAGCAACAAATTTTTTAGCCAATTGATAAATCTCAAACACAAGGGTTCAATGATGGAGCACATTGAGGACTTCCAAAAATTGAATATAAGGGTAAAAGATATTCCAAAGGAGCATGGGATTGATGTGTTCATAGGGACTTTAAAGGATAACATCCAACATGAGGTTCGCCTTTGGGAACCTGATTCATTGGAGAAGGCGTTCAGGTTGGCAAGAAAAATGGAAAGCAAAATTATGGCAACAAGGAATCCTACCACTCACAATAATAAATATGGAAGTGTGTTGCCCCTAGCTATCAACAACCTACAAGGTTGACACCACAACAATTGGAAGAAAAAAGAGCAAAAGGGCTTTGTTACAGTTGTGATAGCAAATACACTAAAGGTCATAAGTGTGCTGAGAAGAAATTATTTTACATAGGTTGTGAAGAGGAGGAAGAAAATAAAGAAGAAACATCAAAAGAAGAGGATATACACCAAGAAAAAACCCTAGAGAAAGAAGAAATGAATCCAACCATATCTTTTAATGCATTGGTTGGAATTACCACTCCTCAAAGTATCAAGATAGAAGGTCATATCAAGAAGAAAATGGTAATAGTGTTGATTGATTCGGGCAGTACCCATAATTTTATTCATTATAAGATAGCCAAGGAATTGAATTGCTTCCTATATCCAACACTAGAGTGTCAAGTGATGGTTGCAAGTGGAGGAACCATAACTTGCTCAGGAAAGTGCCATAATATCAAGTTATCCATGGGATAATATGTATTGAATAGCCCAATGCTTTCCATTCCAATGGGTGGTTCTGATGTTGTACTAGGAGTCTAATGGCTATAATCCTTGGGTGCAATAGCTTTTAATTTTCAAGAACTTTTCATGAAATTTTCTTCAGAAGGAAAGGAAGTTGAATTAATGGGTATCACAGGGAAACCGGGAAGGATAATCAACTATAACGGAATGACAAAACTTCTAAAGAAAGAACAAAGAGACATAATTGCACAATTATGTTCACTAGAGGTTCCCACATCGAAATCATCTATTTCCCGAGATCTCCAAAAAGTCTTGGACAATCATTCCAAGGTATTTGAGACTCCCAAAGGCCTCCCACCTATTCGTGATCATGATCATGCTATTCATTTGATTCCAGGAAGTGTTCCTCCAAAAATCAGGCCTTACAGATATCCCTATGCCCAAAAGAGTGAAATTGAACGTATGGTTGTAGAAATGCTAGAGGTTGGTATAATTCAACCTAGTCAAAGTTCTTTCTCTGCTGGAGTAGTATTGGTTCACAAGAAAGATGGATCATGGCGCATGTGTCCAGATTACAGGGAGCTCAACAAGCTCACTATTAAAGATAAATTTCCCATTCCTATCATTGATGAATTATTGGATGAGATGCATGGATCAATTTACTTCACCAAGTTGGATCTTCATTAAGGATATCATCAAATCAGAATGAAGACTGAAGACATTCCGAAAACAACATTTAGAACTCATGAGGGTTATGAATTTTTGGTCATGCCTTTTGGCCTTACCATTGCACCTTCTACATTTCAATGTTTGATGAATTCCATTTTCAAACCCTTCCTTAGAAAATTTGTGTTAGTATTTTTTGATGATATACTAATCTACAACAAGTCTTGGAAGGATCATATTCAACATGTTGACAGGGTGTTCAAACCATTGGAGGAGAAACATTTACATGCAAAAAGCTCCAAACATTTCTTTGGAGTACAAGAGATGGAATATCTGGGTCATATTGTATCTCATGAAGGTGTTAAGGTGGGCCCTAGCAAAATTTAAACCATTAAGGAATGGAAAATCCCTACACCCATAAAGCATCTATGAGTATTTCTCAAGTTGACAGGGTATTAACGCAAGTTTTTTAAGAATTATGGGAGAATAACAACACCTATAACAACATTATTGAAGTAAGATGCATTTTCATGGACTCCAGAAGCAACGAAGGCCTTTGAACATATTAAAGAGGCAATGTGCCAAGCACTGTTCTTAGCTACACCGGACTTCACAAAAGCCCTTATTGTGGAATGTGATGCCTCAAGAAATGGAATTGGTGTTGTTTTAATGCAAGAAGAAAGACCCATTGCTTTCGAAAGCCGTCCAATTAAAGGAAAGTATTTACACAAAGCTATTTATGAGAAGGAAATGTTTGCAATACTACATGAACTTAAGAAATGGCGACCATACCTAATGCGAAGGCACTTCAAGGTTAAAACAGATCATGATAGTCTTAAATACTTTTTAGAACAAAAATTATCTTCAAAAGAGCAGCAAAAATGGGTCACAAAGATGTTGGGTTATTGTTGGGTGCTAAAAGGTGTCTTTTAAAACTCCTAATTGCCTCACATTAATTATCAACCTGGGTAAGTCTTTTTATTCCAAGAGTGTACACAAGATGTGCAAGCTAAAATCTAGAGAGTAATGTTTTAATCTAAGCTATGAAATTCAATACAAGAGTAAACAGATGCAATCATAAATCTCAAGCTTGTAACTCTAAAGGAAATAACTTATCTAAACAATACTGTAATTCAATCTTAATCAATTGAGAGCACCGTAGTATTAATTGAGCTCTTTCAGGTGTACTTAAACTATTGGGTAAAAGGAAAGCATTTAATCAATCACGCTCTATTTTACAATTAACTAGAAATGATTCTTTAACTGATAATAATTCAATCCACTACATGAATTAAATAAAACCAACTAGGGCTGCGAATTAATGAAATAAATACCAAAAATCTTATTCAACAAAAATACATCAATTGAAAAGCTATAAAGTAGAATAACTTGTAGGAAATGGAAAATGCATAAAACAGGGAACAACAATAAGTTCCACCAAAGACTGGGCCATAGCCACCAACGAACACTGCTTAACGATTTCAGAAGATATTAATGAACAACAATGCAAGTTGTATATTAATCATCAAAAGTCACTTATTTTTACAACACGATATTGTTTCTCAGAATCACCCTTCTGTAAATTAAAATTACAATTCAAGTAAAAGATGAGAGATCCCTCTTCGGTCTTCTCTTTTATAGTCAAAAGGAAAAGATAAATGTGATCCCTCAAGATTAGGAGATCCTGAGGGATTCACAACTAAATGCTATCTTCAGAAAATTCTTCTATCTTGCACTGATCTCCTTGACTTGTTCCTTGGTTCGACCACACTCGACGCATCTCGTTTTCCTTGATTAGCTCTTATTGTTCTAACTTGGGCACAACAGTTTTTCCTTCTGCTATTTTTCTACATAAAATGTAACGAGAGTTAGTTTGGTCAGTCAAATTGTATCAAGAGCTTTTTTATTCATTCCTTATCAAAATCATATCAATTTGTTATTATATTATGGCATAAGATGGATAATAAAGGAAGAAAAAGGATAATAATCAAGAGTAAATACATACCTATTGCACAGCTCAACATACTCCCCTGCTTACCTTTTTTCATGTCCTCATGACAAATAAATACTTCCTATGCAATGTAGTTAAGGAGTAGGCTGGGAAAAAGGATTCTTTATCAAGCCTGAAACCGTGATTTTGTGCCAAAATTGCAAAGGTTGTCTGTTTGTGTCCTTCACATAACTCATAGTCAAAACAATACCCTTTAGGAGGATACCAAATAATGGGACATCTAAATTGACATCCCAACCAATAAGGCCCTTCCCTCAAAATAAGATTACTATATGTGATTAATCGGCTTGCAGCCACTTTGAAGTTCTAATAATTAAATGGTTCTCTCTCCTTAACATTGTTAGTTGAGACTTTCCATCTCATTTTGGATGCAGTTAGGGACCTTTCTTGGATAGAGAGGAAATATGTTGTTCCTTTCTGTACAATTTCTTTATGTATGGGCCCTAAAATTTGAATCACGCCTTCTTGTGTCATCAACCTTTTATGTCTAGAAAATAGTTGCAAAGGGTGAGTAGGCTCACTTCTTACCCAGAGATCCAACCCGTGTTCCTGTCTTTGGAATGAATTACATGCCTTAAACCACTTAAGTTGATTAACTGCAAAAGAGATAAAAGCTTGGAATTGAATATCTCCGACAAAAGTGCTAGGGTTCTTATCAACTTCTCCTTCTAATATGAAATTATGCAGATAAAATTCGCAAAGAAGCCTTTGGATTTTTGCCCCATGTTCTTTGCAGCAACTTATAAAATCTTCAGTTGTTTTTAATTTGATTGGCTTGCCACCTCTTACAATTTTAACCTTTAACAATAAGTACCGTTCTAATAAGAACAGGGCATAATTTGTGGCTGGAGACCTGCATGTCAAGACATCTGAATATAGCAAGAAAATGGTGTCTATCTGAATCTTGGCTCTGTCCAACTTGGTCTTTACCTTCTTCAGCTTTTCTTATTCCTGTCTCAATCTGTCAAAGGCCCCATTTTCAGTTATGGTTAATTCCCTAAACTGTTTATGTAATTCTTGATATTTTTGCAAGGGACTGTCTCTTGTTCACATCGTTCTAGAGCAAAATAGGCTTGCATCAATTCTTCCTATAGCTTTAGGAGCATATGGTCTTTTCTAGACAGGATATACTTGGCTTCTTCTTTTGTCTAAGTGCCTGTGCTACGAGAGGATATTTCCTCGGTCTGTACTTCCTTGTTGTGGGAGGACCAACCCTCCATCTGAACAGCTGCATCTACTAAGTTTGCATGAAAATTTGCTTGGGTGGCTATTGTTCGAGTAGGAATGAGTTCGGTTTGGGTCTCTATTGACCTACCCTTACAATTTTCTGTCTGCGTCGCCACAGAGACTACCTCAGGAGTGATGTTCTGGGCTTTGTCGTTTGCAATTCTTTTAAGCTTCCTACATAGCCTTTTAACAGTCTTTTGAAGCTTTTGATATTTGTGTCTCAGCTTCTTTAGTTTTGCTCCAGCTACTCACCTCTTCCAAGGAACATCTTTTATACTAACAAGCTCGCCAATAGCTTATGCATCTAAAGATTCTTGTTGTTTATCATGGTTGTGTTCCAATAGAACTGTGTCACTATACTGGTTGTTTGATTCATGAATAACTTCTATGTCTGCTTCCTTTCCCTAGTCAGAGGGCAGAATTTTTGTATGCCCAGAACCTTCTGGGGATTGTGCTTCCATTAATTTAGGATCAAGTGATCCTCCAGGCTACATGTATGCATTTAGATGTACCAGGACTTGAGCCATCGTTGTCTCGAAATCCTATAGAATATCATTTTGGGGACTCATAGTTGATGCTTGAGGCAGTTCTTCTTCATTTTCCAGTTCATCATCAAGGTGTTGTGCCCTTTCTTGTTCTAAGTCCAGTCTATCCTCTTCCTCAAGTTCTTGTCCTGAATTGGCCTCTTCCCCAAGTTCGGATTCTGAATTGGCCTCTTCTCGGGGTTCTGATTCTGGATGACATCCTTCCCTTTGTTCAAATTCTTCCTCTGGTTCTAACTCAGAGTCCTGTATACTAATTGGCCTGGATGGTTCTATAGGTTGTTCAACGATGTCTACAGACATTCTCTGGGCCAGATATAACCTTGCAGACCGCCTGCGCTTGTGGGGTTCAATGTTTGAGAGGGTAGACCTTTTTGTTTTTGGAACAGGGCCCTGTTGGCTCATTGCCAAAATTTCAGGACTTTGAATTACAGGGTTTTGGCTAACCTCCAGGGGCTCTATGAGACCATCCCATGTTAAGCTTTGTTGAACAAGGTTGTGGGTAACAATTAGTCTTATTAATCCATGGAGGCTAACTATGGTTTCTGGGTGCCTAGCCTGTCTTATTCTATCGGCAGTATCATGCAACAATAAATTCAAGAAAGATGGAAGATTAACAATGATATTTTGTTTCAAAACAGCTAAAAGTTTGAGTTGTTGTGGTCTTAACACATCTCGTCATCCATCACAGGTAACGTACCTTTGGACAGTATTTGCTAACTCACGCCATGGTTCTGCCAGAGAAGATGGTTGTACGCCCTTGCCTTTCTTGATTAATTCCTCGCCTGCATTTCTGAAAATGTCCACAATGTCTTATAACATTATGTGTTTCTTTGGCCATGTGGTTCCTTCTATCGGTAGCCTAGATACTTTAGCTATTACAACATCTGATACTGTAATTATTCTACCTCTCACCAGGGATTTCCCATTCTACAGATGTTGTAGAAATTCAATAGCAATTTCCTCATTAGTGAGCTCAAATCTTGTGAGGTATGTTATCCACCCTGCGCAGACCAGAATTTCTCTGGCTCTGTCAAAGATCTCCAACACTAGAGGTTATCGGCAAACTAACTTACCACCCATAATGCTTGAGTTCTTCCTACTATTGCAAAGGATTAATGCAAAGGATAAAACACATCAACAGACATCAACAAACATCAACAAAGAAATAGAACAACAAGTAAGTTGTAATAGCTAAGTTTTCCAATTTTAAATGAAAATTCATAATTTCGATGACGATTATTTTTCCACATGCCACATGATCATAGAGTATCATATCAACCTATGAAATCCAATAAAACAGTTATATCACATGCACGAGTGTGATGAAGGTCCCCTCCCTCCTTCAAGATGAGAGGTCGCCTATGACTGAATGGATGGGTGAATGTTGTTCTGACAACAACGTACAAGGGTGAAAGATACGACATTAATATGGGACAGAGTATGTATATTAATTAGAGGACTATAACAAGTATGGATATTATGAAAGCAAGGTGTGTAATGATGGTTATTGATAATAGACAAGATGCTTTGGTTGATGATAGGTTATGCGGTAAGGAAGGAGGACAACAATATGCAAGAAAAATTCTTTGTTGTTGATATTCCAACTGCAAATGATATGATTGATTAAAAACATTAACTCATGCATAAAGGTTCAAAGCAGGGAGAAATTAAGGAAATAATTCTTTGGATAAAAAGAAAAGCAAGAAGAGGGTATTATATTAATTATTGATGTTGAAAATGGAACTTCAATACCATAAGCAGAGCTTCTGTTTCCAGCAGGCATCCATAGCCTCGATAGAATTGCTTTTTAACTCATATGATCCAGGATCCTAAATTTATAGTTAGAGAATTCCATTGTTGTTTCTACAGAAGAGATCAGTGTGCTGGCATGGTAACCAGATAACCACACTACCATTCACTGGGAAGTAGCAAAAAGTGACTAGGTCAGCTCGTGATGAGACCTCCTGTTCCAAGGATATCATCCCTTGTATCATAACCCTAGTGTGGTGGCCATAGTGGGAATGTCACATTGCTACATCCTTATGAACATGGTAGGTTGGCTCTTAATGAGACACCCTATCCTCTATCTGTAAGCAAAATTTGTTATTTTTAACACATTTTTATAATAAATAGAGGGAGGCTCGGTACTCCTTAAGAGCAGGGATGGTGGAAGAAGTTGAACATATCAATAGAAAAAATATACCCATAATCTCACTTATAATAGACAAAAAGGATTATAACCAGGAGGGGTGTAACCAACATGGTAAAGATGATCAATCGATATTATATACAATAGAAATCAATACAGTAAAGTAATATATAAATAATTGTGCCCTTCCCCATTCTTTTTAAGAAATCTATCATCAAGAGGTTGTCTTGTTAAAGATGATAACATTAAGGATATTCACCTGCTTTAATGGAATCCATAATTCTCGTCCTTATAAAAGTATTGTACTTCATGCCATTAAAGAGAATCAGAAAAATGCGGCTGAGATTAGCTAGGAATAGTCCTGGAGTGTTGTTCAACATTGCAAGGAAAAAAAACATGACTTTTTAAGAAGCAAAAATGTTGGTCCAAAGAAGGAACAAAAACAAATTCTAAAAAAAAGGTAGTATTTGAAGACTAAACAAAAAAAGTGTGGTTCTGAAGTGGGAACAACAAAAACAAAAGTGTTTTTCCGAAGTGGGAACAGCAAAAACAAAAGTGTTGTTCCGAAGTGGGAACAACAAAAACAAAAGTGCTATTCTGAAGTGGCAACAACAAAAAAAAAGTGTTGTTCCGCAGTCGGAACAACAAAGACAAAAGTGTTGTTCTGAAGTAGGAACAACAAAGACAAAAGTGTTGTTCCGAAGTGGGAACAGTAAAAACAAAAGTGTTGTTCCGAAGTCCGAACAACAAAAACAAAAGTGTTGTTTCGAAGAGGGAACAACAAAGACAAAAGTGTTGTTCTGAAGTGGGAACAACAAATACAAACACGTTGTTCTGAAGTGGGAACAACAAAAATCAAATGTGTTGTTCCAAAGTGGGAACAAAAGAAATCAAAAATTCTATTCCGAAGATGGAACAATAGAAATCAAATGTGTTGTTTCGAAGTGGGAACACCAAAAACCAAACGTGCTATTCCAAAGTCGAGAACAACAAAAATCAAACATGCTATTCTGAAGTGGGAACATCAAAAATCAAAAGTGTTGTTCTAAAGTGGGAACAACAGAAATCAAAAATGTTGTTCTGAAGATGGAACATCAGAAATCAAATGTGTTGTTACGAAGTGGGAACAACAAAAATCAAACGTGTTGTTCCGAAGTGGGAACAGCAAAACTCAAACATGTTGTTTCGAAGTGGGAACAACAAAAATCAAATGTGTTGTTCTGAAGTGGGAACAACAAAAATCAAACGTGTTGTTCCGAAGTTGGAAGAACAAAAACAAAGGTGTTGTTCTAAAAAGGGAACAAAAAAAATCAAACGTGTTGTTCTGAAGTAGGAAAAACAAAATTCAAACGTGTTGTTCCGAAGTGGGAACAACAAAAACAAACGTGATGTTCCGAAAAGGGAACAACAAAAATCAAACGTGCTATTCCGAAGTGCAAATGAAAAAAAAAAAAAAAATGCAGAAAATCGGATTAGCAATCATATTTACAGTTTTTACAAAAAGGAATAACTTTTTACAATAATGAAGTTGCCGAAGGATTTCCTTCTGCAACTAAGATTTGCATGGTGGAGTCTTCGCGTATCTGTTGGTAAAAGGATTCTATTGTGAGTGGTTTTTGGTAGAGATGTACCCGATGCCCGTTTTCTTTGAAGGAAAAACCAAACCCATCAATGGTGGCCAATGTAAGAGTGTCATTGTCATGTACTTCCTTTATTTCATAGGGGCCTAACCATCTAGTCTGCAATTTACTAGGGAAGTCTTGAAACCTAGAATCGTAAAGAAGAGCCCAATCGCCCTCATGAAATGTCTTCTTCTTAATCAGGGAATCATGCCACTTGGCTCTTTGTTGTTGAATGAGTGCAGTATGTTGTATAGCCAATAGTCGAATTTCATATAACTCATTTATTTGTTGTAATCTGTTAATCTGGGCTTCAGTTAAATCTAGTCCCTCTTCCTGGGCTATTCTTAGTGTCTATATCTCAAATTCTATGGGGAAAATGGGTTCCTTACCAAATACCAGCTGATATGGAGAGTATCCAGTTGTGTTCCTCAAAGTCATGTGATATGCCCACAAGGCCTCTGGCAGTCAAGTCACCCATTCCCATCTATGCAATGAGATTGTCTTCGTTAGAATAGATTCAATTACTTTATTGGTACTCTCCACCTACTTGTTCGCCTGCGAATGATACGAAGAGGTAATTCTGTGAATAATGTGATGATTCTTCAGTGTAGTAGCAACCTTGTGGCCTACAAATTGTGGCCCCCCATCAATAATTACTTCTTTAGGTAAGCCATATTGCACAAAAATTTCGAAAAGAAAATTAATCATTGTTTCCTTGGTCGCTCTTGGTAATGCTACTGCCTCCACCCATTTATTCACGTATTATGTTGCAACCAGTATGTATGATTTCTGATTATATGGTGGGTTAATCGGCTCGACGAAATCTAATGCCCATTGCTCAAAGGGTTCTATCACCAGCTATGGATGCAGGCGCATCTCATTAGATTGGCCAGGGCAGCTCCTCCTTTGGCAACTATCGCATGTTTGGACAAATTTCTTAGCATCCTTAAAAATCGTGGGCCGGTATTATCCCATTTGTAAAATTTTATGTCCAGTTCTGCAGTCTGCAAAACATCCACCGCAAGGTCCATCATGGCAGGCTTTTAAGATATCATAAATTTCGTCTTCCCTGATAAACCTGCGGATTTGCATATCGAGCCCTATGTGAAAAAGGTATCCTCCGATCCAGGAAAACCAAGCGCTGCGCTGAACTATTAATTTCCTTTCTTCGGGTGTCAGATGTTTGGGCAATTTTCCTACTGCTAAATAATTCGCCACATATGTGTACCATGGTGTTTTTACAGCGACAACAAATAGGTGTTCATTTGGGAGCTAGTCTTCTACTGCTATTGTATCGTCTGTTCTTGGCACTCGAGAGAGGAAATCTACCACAAGGTTTTCCCTCCCTGGTCGATCCTTTATAGTTATGCCAAATTCCTACAAAATTAATAACCAACGTGTCACTCTTCCATTTGTAATGGGTTTATTAGCTAGATATTTGATAGTAGAGTGATTAGTATACAGAACTATAGGGTATCCAGTTATGTAGTGTCTGAATTTGTTAATAGCATAAATAATAGCTAGAAAATCTTTCTCTGTTACTATATAGTTCAACTCAGCGGGAGTTAAATTTTTGTTAATGTAGTATATAGCGTAGGGTTTCCTGTCGTCTTCTTGGTCAAGAACTACTCCAATAGCTAAATCTGACGCATTTGATGAAATCTGGAATGGTATATCCCAATTCGGCCCTCGTAATACTGGTATTGTTGACAATAGTTGTTTCAACTCTGTAAAAGAAATGTCACATTTGTCAGTCCATATAAAATCAACATTTCCTGTTAAGGCATATAATGGTGCAAAAATCTATGAGAAGTTCTTTATAAATCTATGATAATATCCTGCAAATCCCAAAAAACTACGTACCTCTGCTTGAGTGCAGGGAGTAGCTAATAAGAGGATTACCTCTATTTTTGTTGGGTCTACCTGAATTCCAGTTGCTGAAATGAAATGACCCAGGATTAGGCCCTCTGTCGTCATCATATGGTACTTCTCATGGCTTAAGCCGAGCCTAGTTGTGATACATTGTTCCAGGAATTTCTCCATTGTCTATAATGCCTGTTCAAAGTCATCTCCATAGGGTGTGAAATCATCCATGTATACCTCCAATCCTTCATTTATCAAGTCTGCAAAAATACTGAGTATGGCTCTTTGGAATGTGGCAGGTGCATTGCATAATCCAAAAGGTAATACCCTATAAGCAAATGTTTTCCACGGGCAGGTAAAAGTAGTTTTATCCTGGTCTCCAGGGGCAATCTGAATTTGGTTGTAGCCACTGAAGCCATCCAGGAAAGAGAAGAATTTCTTCCCTGCCAGCGTGTTTAGGACTTGATCAATGAATGGAAGGGGAAAACGGTGTTTTTGCATTGCTTTGTTGAGTTCTCTATAGTCAATGCATATCCGCCTTCCCATTCTTTTTAGGGACCAATACTAATGGAGAAACCCATTTACTGTCAGATATATGATAGATAAAATTCACATCTAATAGTTTCTGAAGTTATTCTTTAACAATACCCTTTAGGTGAGGATTTAATCTATGTTGAGGTTGTCGAATGGGTCTTGCATCTTTTTCAATGTAAATGTGGTGCATACATAGCTGAGGGTCAATCCCTTTCATGTTTAGGTAATCCCAAGCAAAAGCTCCTTTATATTTCCCAAGAACTTGAATAAGTTTGTGTTGTTTGTCATCACTCAAGTTATTGTTAATATTCAGGATCTTCCCTAGCTCGATTTCAATAGGTTTGCTATTATAGACAGTGGTTGTTGGTATTGGTTGCTCATTGATATCTCTCAGGGAATCTTCTTCCATTTCATTGTCAAGGACTTCTTTAATCATGTGACATTTCAATCTAGATACTGTAGCAGGATGATTGATAAAGGTATTAATGACATCGTCTTCTATTTGGTTTTTAAATTCAAGGGCATCTGCCACAGTCAATGGTGACCGAATATGTTCTGTTAAATATGTTACAGGTTGCTTGTTAGTTTTTACAATGGTTAGTCTTGGTTGAGCAGGAGGGTATAAGGCTAGATTCTTCACATCATTCCCTTTGGTTATGGTCATACTGCCTATTCGGCAGCTGATATAAGCATCAACGGTTGCTAACCAAGGCCTTCCTAAAATTAAAGGATGTCTATCTAGCTGGTTCCTACGATTAATAATCAAAAAATCTGTCGAATATTCCCAAGTGTCTACAGAAACCATCACACCTGGTAATGTTCCTTCTGGCCTAATGAATGAGCGGTCAGCAAGTTCCAGCAAGGTAGTTGTTGTTTCCAAGGCTGTGATGCCAAGTGTTTTGCAAGTTGTTGTTGTGAGAATCTTAATGGTTGCCCCTAAATCAACTAAAGCATTGGGAAAAGAGTGGCCATTTATCTGTACTATGACAATGGGGTTTCGTGGGTCTTCATATTTTACAGGTGTTTCTTTGCCTAGTAATAAATCAGACAAAGTCCTAACAACATGGACAGTTGGGATTATTTTTGTTTTCCTCACAAACTTCTTTATACACAATTCTTTAATAGTTTTGGCATATATTGGAAGGTCTTGAATAGCCTGGAGGAGGGGTATTTTTATATAGATATTCTTGAGTTCACCTAGAAGATCAAATTTAGGATGTTCAATTGGGCGTGGTATCATCAATCTTTCTGGGAATGGTGGGGAAGTAGTTATGATCTATTTGGTAGTTTTCTGCCTGACTGTATCTTCCCCTTGTCGATTGTTTATAGTCAAAGGCTTATTTGGGCGTGGTTTTCTAGGTTGCAGGTTTTTATCCTCTTCTAGAGTGATTATGCATCCAGATCTTAACTTGAGTTCATTACACTCTCTCAACTCTGCTTCAAGGTCCAGACCTTCAATGATTTGCACTGACTAGATCAGTCTGTTGTTGGGATTTGGGTTGGGTTGGGCTGGGAGTTGAGGCCATATATTAGATTGAGGATTCTGCTACAATGTATAAGGTGCTGGTAAAGTAGGTTGAGATAGAGGAATTGTCCCCATAGGCTGGTTCATGGATCTTTGCCAGTTTGATTGCTAGTTTTGATTTTGTGAGGTGGAAGGGGGCCATTGGGATGGATAGGAACTATTATGCCAGAATGGTGGAGGGTAAGAGGGATTTAACCAATTATTGTTTGAATTTGATTGGTTGGGCCATGGGGGCATAGAAAATGTTTGAGGTGGCCAAGTAGAAATAAGTAGTTGGTTCTGCCATGCTACCCCTGAATATTGCTGAGAATTATATTGCGAAGGACAAAATAATGAAGATGGGTTGGTAGGCATACCTGTCTGACGTGCTTGCCATTGACGACACTGGTTCAGCAGATATACTGGTTCTACTTCTTCCTTTGCTTCCTTGAAGACTGCTTTTAATCCTCGGAGCGATGGGCAACTTTCTGTGGTATGCTCCATGGTACATATGGCACACACATGTATTGTATCTAGTGAACATTCTTTATGACTATGTTTTTTTCTGTGAAGGGGATAGAAAATAGCAAAGTTTTGTTCTGCCTTGGCCTGCTTTTGTTTAGCTTGCATGATATCCAATTGTGTCGTCAGGGTTCCTAGATATCAATATTGAAATCCTCCAATAAATTTCCAATTTCGACTCTTGTAATGCTTTCTCCCAAGGCTTTGTTGTCTCTGGTGATCGCATCACGTCCGGCTGGTTTCAACCTTGTACTGCCCCTGGAGCACTTGATGCACAAGTCTATAATATTGTCATAATCTTCTTGATAAATATCACCCTTACACATTATATTCAGTGTTTCTACCCATTGGTCTTTCATACCTTTAATCATTGTGGTTTTTAGAACATTATCAGGCATATTTGCATAAAGAGATCTTTGCAGATTATATTGGAAACTGTTGTGGCCAGCAACAACCCCCCCTTTTTCATTTAAGTATTTGTCCAAAATACTAAATGAATAGGGGACCCCTAGTTTAATTTTGAGAAAAAATCAAATTTTCCTTCTTCAAAATAAAGATACCATCGCAGGCTTAAAAGTGGTCTTTCAAATATTTTAACCTAAGTCTACGATGAGGAAAAGGTCTTTAAGAAATTGCATTAATGCGCAAGGCCCCCCAACGTTAAGCCTAACGTCGCGTCGCAATGAGTAATGTCCATAAGGAAAAACCTCAAAATCTGTCGATCTGTGATAACGTCGATCGCAAGATCGCACATCGCAGAAATGAAATGGCAATACTTAACAAACATCAAACTCCTGCGACCCGCGATGTTGCGACCTGCGATATTGCGATCGCCGCGATGACACATTCTGCGATCTGGCGATTTGCGATAAGTGCGCCTTGCGATGGCACGATCCTCGATAGAGCATAAAGCGAATCATGAATCATTTAATCGCAAATCCTTCGGGCATGCCATTCAAAGATAGACCACTTACCATAATCTGACTCCAAATCATGTGCTTTTAATGATAGTAAGTGGATTAGTTGTCAGTTATTTAATGAGATAAAGACGCGTGCTTTGCTAAAGAATTGTTTCATGTATGGTGGCATATCTAGTATATCGGTTGCATTTAAAACTCTCCCATCACCTTTCTCAATCAGTCATTTCCACCTCGCTCGTAATCTGCAGGAACTAGGAGATAAGAAGAATCAAAAAGCCGAACGCAGGAGCAAATGGGAAAGAAAAATAAAGCCCAAGGCTTCGAGGCGAACGAAAAGGCAAAGGAGATGGCGCCCCTGTACACAGACACTGCATGCAACAGAGACGCAAGAATTTTGACCTGGGAAGGCATGTATAGGCTGCTGGAGGAGGAAAATCCCAAAGTAATGAAGGTCGATAGCGCCGCGGGATCACCAAACTCTTCCGAGGCATCCTTAGAAGAGCTGGCTTGTTCATTTCTTCATCGAATAGCAGCTACACCCAAGATATTGCCGTATACAGATATGATCAAATGGATACTTGACAATGCAGAGATACAAGGCAGACAATTCAAAGCTCCAGGGCATGGGCTCATAGGATCATTCGCCGCGCAAGACTTAAAGCTTATGTATCATCTTTCGGAGCCTCAGACGACCTACAACACGCAATTTATCATGAAATTTGCAGCAGAGAACCCAAACCTGGCTAAAACCACTAAAGAATGGACCAGAAGAGAGGAGCCGCTAAAAAAGGATAAAAATGGTATGCATAGCACGGGTTCTCTCACCTCTCCATATTGTTTTGCTGCAGCCATGCTGTGCAGGCTGTTTGGGATGCCAGATATAAATAAATTTTCGTCTGAATGGCTACCACTTATAGACGCTACCACAAATGCCGATCTCGTGGATTGGGCCAAAATATTTTCTGATAATTTATTCACTGTTGTCATGAATTACCGTTCTAAGAGATCCTTGTCACAAAGGGTCTATCCTCTGTTTTATCTGTCTGCTTACATTGTGGATTCTATTTGCTATGTAACTAAATTTTCAACTATGGGTTGGAAATGGACTACCCAGGACCCGTCACCTATTCATGTTTACCACAAAGTATTATGGGATTCACAGTTTGCCCCTCACTTCTAACAAATGGGACGATCAAATCAAGCAGGCAGAACAGGCGACAGAGGCAGCGACGACACAGGCAAGTGTTCTTATAGATTGTGTAAATGAAAATTTACACAGAGCCAACTTGATCACAGAAACCACCCCGGGATACCTACCAAACAAGTCACGAATAGAGGCAAATGGAAAGAGAAGGCGCAGGAAAAGGGAAAAGCGATCCAGGCTTTGAACAGGTTGAATTGGGAGTGCTATTGGGCATACTTAGTCAAGCCACACAGTCAATGGATGATTGTGAGATGCATCATAAACTCAGCAGAGAAAGTAGTGCTAGCTCTCATAGATTCCGTTTTCGCAGCCCAGCTCAGCGCAGAAGTCGGCCAACCGACTCTTCTCAAATCCATGCTGAACACTTGCAGTTTCAGAGACCAAATTCAGAAATAGCTTATTTTTAGTAGTTTGTTGTTTCTTTTTGTCTAGATTAGAAAAAGGACGGTCATTTGAGAACCGTATCCTACAATTTTGTAAAAACACTATTATTAGATTTAGGAAGTAGTATTTTAACCCTTCTCATGCATTTAGAGAAGGGTCCAGAGATTTGTCAAAAACTTATCCTCAGAACATGCACTTCTGCACCCTCAGAGGAGGTTTTGATGAATGGATGGATCGAGATTTATTTTTGCTTGCATTTTGATATCTGCTACTGATGTTGCACTTTTGTACTCTTGGTAGATTTTAGAACAAGTAGAGATAAATCAGTTTTTGCTTGAAGCTTATGGGTAGAACTAGTCATAAATGGTACTTTTATCTCTTGGCAATGTCTGCTTATACTCTTTAAGTGATTTACAGTTTCAGTTGTTTATATGTTACTGCATGAATATATGGGTTATCATTTGGCACTTTTGTACAGTGGAGTCATATTGTTTATGTGTGATATATGAATGGCTTATTATGCGATATGCTGTTCAGAACTACTTTGCCTAACTTCTTATGCAAAATGGTTTATCTCAAATGGTTTCTTTTCTTATGATAGCTGAATGATCTTTGTTACCAGTTATTATTCGAAATCTTTTTAGATCGCATAATGGAAGATATACAATCCCGAGTTAGAATAGATTTGATTTGATGTTTCTCACTAGATTACAATAGCATAGAGTAAAGTTAAAGAATCTGAATTAGATTAGCTTTAAAAGTATTTTTAGATCAACATTAATCAACTCTACACACACACACACACCCAAGATCGGGAAACTGGTCTCGTTATCCCCAGTCGGACCCGCTATACCAAAC
>APFE030237924.1:0-11922 GCA_000404065.3 Pinus taeda
GGATCTGGTTATCTGGGTGACTTACTGGTACTTGATGATCATTTGATATTTATGGATCAGTTTGAAAATTTATGAAAAGTGGTCCTTTGAAAAGAAGTAGGGGGTTGTAGCTCCCTTTCAGGAGAGACTGGAAAACGAGAGAGAGTTGTAGCTCTCTGCAGGTTGCAGCCTGCGTACTGGTAAAGGACTGCAACAGTACAAGACCATTGTAAAAGGAGTTTCTAATTTGAAAGAAGATAGAGACATATTGCAGCAGGTGGTTTTCACCCACATTGGGTTTCCACCTTATATCTGGTGTTCTTTGATGTGACTGTCTGTTTTTCTTGTTCATGCTCATTGTTTATGGTACTGATATGCAAAAATAATTCAAAGTATAAATAAGGAAGAATTGTTAAAAGGACTAGATAATACTGATTCACCCCCCCTCTCAGTATTATTTTCAACATAGATCTTCTTCTGTAAAACCCTATGTTGTAAATATTTTCCCTATATTTTCTCTTGAATCTGTAATCTACTCACTGGAAACCCTTTATTTTCTCTTGAATATGTAAACTTTTCCTCCGACCTGAACTAGAAATTGAATTTATACCTCCCTACAATTCACACTACTTAGCCAGGTTTGCACAGATCTGGTTTTGTGCTTTAGATCTCCCTCTGAAATGCACAAACCTCACTTCATTCACTCTAGAGCCTCTGATCCAATCTTTATTACTTTGATACCATGTGAAATGTCCACAAAAGCAACCAATTAGATATTTATCTCTTAACTGTTAGTAGTTTATTTGTCTTCTAAATTATTACTCAAAAAATAATGATAAATTCATTGTTGTATTCCTCACAATAAAAATATGTTGTGGAATATAAAACTGGAACTGAGAAATAGATGCACACACACATAAAATTGACACAATTATTTTTGGAAATGTGTCCATGGAAAAACCCTGAAGGGAAAACTAGTGCCAAAGATGAGGGAAATTCTTCAACAATTCAAGAGTACAATAATATGCTTGCCTCTTACTATAAAATACTTGTCTAATACTCGAAAAATAATCTGGAGACAAACTTATCTCCCTTTGCAATCGAATTGACCTCTCTTAGCCACTTGCACCTCCTCCTGGAATTCACACTTCATGCTAAAATGTGTAGATATGGCTCAGGAAAATCATACATCCATAGAATCGCCTCCAGGAAAGTCATACTGCCTCCCTCAACCCCTCAAATCCACTCACTCTTCCTCCAAGACACTAATATAACAAATGGAAACTGAAACGTGGTTCCTTTGGCAACTCGCACTAGGAATTTTGGCTACTCACACTAACTGTATTCAGCCTCCTCTGTAGATGAATGCAACCTCCTCTTTCCTATCTCCCAGACACTAGAAAATACTAAGGAAATTTCCTCTAGAATCCTTCTCTCAAATCTCTGCTAAAACCTTTGCTCTGATGCTTTCCCTAGCTTCAACTATGCCCTTGCTGAATACCTGCAACTGGGTAGTCAAATTGCTCATCTCATAAATTGTGTCTTCTCCAAACCCTTCGACCTGCTCTTATAATCTCTTATTGGAGTCTCAATGGCCACAATTACATCTCAACCAATGGTTAAGATCAATTTGAATTTATCAATAAAAGCCTCTAGAACATGGTTCCTATTTTTTCTCTTAGTTTTTCCTTGATCTCTTTACAAATTCTCCTATTTTGGAGTTCATGTGTTTTGTTAAATAGAGTTAACTATTAAGCATTAACTGATGTCTCTAACCTCCCTTTTTTCTCTAATTTCAAAATTTTGTTAGAGATTTCTATTATATGTTTCTTATACATGGAGTGTTCTCTTGAATATTAATTGATACACACCTCCTCTTGAATGCTAGTGTTTAAATCTAAGAATTTATTGTTATTTTGCTTGATTATAATATCTTCCATATATTATTTATACTAGCTTAAGTATTTACTTAAATTATTCTACTTCATTTTAGTTTTTTTTTATTATTTGATAACATTTAATACAATAACCCTTATTTCCCAAGTTATCTAGAATTTATAATTTCATTAATAAAATTCTCATTCACTCTTTCACATTAGCTTTATGTATATAATCATTTATCTTGAATTCCAATTACCTTTTTTTATTCTCATGATACCAAGTTTTCCAAGTCATTTGCGCCCTTCATGAATTACCTCAAAAAATTCCAAGGGTGTCAAAATGCTTGCCCTCAAGTATTTATGACTAGTTAAGGGGAACGTTGACACAATGATGGATACAATTATTAACTCTAGTGTCTCCATTTGTTGTGATACTAATGGTAATTGAAGAGTAAGTTATCTATCTTAATGTGCACCCCTCAGTGAAACATCATGAGTGATCGAATCTACAATCTAACCCTCATAGTATCATGCAACTTCAAGGTGAAAGTGTCTTGCACTTTCCAAGATAAGACTTCACTAGAGTGCTAGCGGGTGGAATCAAGGATGTTGTTCCACACCTCCAAATAATACACAATTTGCTTCATACAATCCCATTACCCATATGTGAGTGACTCGACAACATGTACCATGTGTTGGCATCCACTATACATGTCATCAATATTTTGTAAATGTATTCATCATTAATAGTTTAAATTCAACATCAACAATACTCAGTAACCAAACCCAAATCATTGCCAAATCATATAACCATGTGTCATTGTGGTCTCCCGCCACACCCATATAATCATTAGTAGTATCTGATCATGATGATTAATCATCACAAGTTTTGCATGACAAGTTTCTAATATCATAACCAAAATTATATTGATAATCATAAATGCATAACAAGAGCCATTATCACATGAAATAATAATTGGATCATCAATATCTATGTCCTCAAACAATATAGTGTAAGTCACAATATCAATCTCAATAGTCAAAATGAAACTAAAAATGTTTGTCTCAAAGTCAAGATAAAACGAGGTGCTACAAAACACATTGTCATACAAATAAGTTCACTACATGTTTCCAACAATCTACCATGTAAATCATTATTTGTCTCCTAACTCCTTGGAATCCATTATCAAGAGCCGTTTGACAATGCTCCAAATTCTCACTACTAATGGAGTTATTTAGTAGTTATTGTCAAAGATTATGAAGCTTTGACAAATTATTATTATTAAGGAAATAATCATAAAAAGTGTTAGTAACAATTCCAATGTCAACTTCGTGCAAAACTAAAAAATAAGTAAGCACCCAATGGAAAACCCAAGTGCTGAGACTATAATGTTGGATTGCGACAGTAAGGATGCATCTAATGTTATAAGAGATATTGTGGTTGTTTTGCAAGTTTAAAGAAGGATTAAAATTTACCAAACTATTTCACATTGGTGAAACAAATCTATAGAAATCGTAAAGTTTATTCTCAACCAAATAATCGTGTTATGTTGCTAAAAAAAAGAAGGAAAATGACCGAGAACAAAGAAGGCTCCTCTAATAATAATATTATAAATACATATCATAATCACCATACTCAAACATATCCCTAAGTGGAGATATTTTGTGATAATGGAAACCAATTAAAAGGTCTATAGATCGCACAACCATGGTTTGATGACTCTGTTATAAACTAGCATTTGCACCAGATGTTGCAAAGGAAACGTCGTAAGGCATAAATTCGAGAAGAATTGTGACATATAAAGAATCATTGAAGATGATAATTAGTAGGTGAAGGGTAAAGATCTAGTACCCAATTCCCATTGCATTAAATGGGTCGTGTTTCTTTTGGAAACTTTTTGGCTGACATCTGACCAAAAAAAAACTTGCCATTTTTAGCAGGCTATGGAATGACTTCAACTAGAAGGAGAATGACTTCAACAAGAAGGAGACAATACTGGATACTATTGCAGGTATTGAGGAGGAGTAGAATGTTGTCCTCGTTAGTAAGATGAATAAGGGAAACAAGAAAAGAGGAACTAAGAAAGGTTAAAAAGGGTTATATACAGTCCTCCATTGTGGGCTTTTCCCGTAATCTTTTTGCTTCTCAATGTGTATAGTAAGTCTTCAACACTCTATCTGTGCTTCCAATGGCTTCAATTTGCATATTCTTAAAAGAAGTTTCTGTTAGTGTTTAATCTAACATCCTCTTTTTGGTTGGATTTATTTCTGTGAGCATGGTGGTATTCATTCTTTTGGCTCTCTTTAGTTCCCTTAGTTGTAAGTGCACAAAAATCTTGGACTATTATGACACTGAAATATTGATAATGGGAGTTAATAATCATGACAATTTTTTTGGTTGAATTCTTTGGGTTTTATGTCATTTTATCTCCAAAGTACACAGATAATTTTGTTGGTTGGAACAAAGCTACAAGTTATAATAACAAATTTCAAGGTACACACGCTATAGTTAAAGGAAACCCCAACTATGCAGCCAACAAATAAACTTTTTTGGTTCAATCGCCCTCTACTTATCCTTCCAACCAAAGCTACAAGTTATAATAACACAATTCAAGGTAGGCATGTTGTAGTTAAAGGAAACCCCAACTATGCAACCAACAAATAAACTTTTTTGGTTCAATCGCCCTCTACTTATCCTTTTTTTATCCATTTCACTCTTTTCCAGGTATCAAAATGATTTGCATTCTAAATTTCAATTAACAAATTGTATTTCTCTACTCCATTTTAAATAAATCTAAATTTAAAATGAATACTAACCTATTAAATACCTAAAAATTACTGGACAAAAAATATAAAAAAAATTGATCATTGATAAATGAATACTAACATATTAAATACCTAAAAATTATTAGATAGAAAAACATTAAAAAAATCTAATCATCGAAACATCATCAATTAATTTAAGTTTATATATTATTGAGTAGTTTTCCACTTGAAGCTTCCTTATATGTCTCAGTAGTACAAGCACATACATGCCTTGTTTTTGTTGTTGGCCTTGCAATCTTTCTGTTATAGCGTCCAAAAAGGCTTTCTTTCTTTTCCTGATTATTTACCATTTGTGTTTGTCAACTCAGTATTCCTGTAAGGTATGTTGGGAAGTTCTGAACTCTTCACGCCAAAACAAATTAACGACAAAAAATTCAACCAAAAACACATTATTTATATGTAAGCTCTCGATCAGCAATGATCGCAGAAGCAGAAACAAGACATAGGAGAGGTCATATACTTGAATTAACATGAGCTTGATCCAAAATTGATCCCTTGTTGATAATTCTGATCAAACTGGAACTCAAAACCATATTAACTATTGACATGTTCCCTCAGATGACACCATATTAACTATTGACATGTTCCCTCAGATGACAAAGACCAAATCAGGGCCTCCGACAAGAGATCCATGTCATTATTTTTCTAGTTTTGGACAAAGTGATAGATATTTCAGTGAGATTTTGAAGATTCTGAGGACAACAATTCAAGAATAGAGGTGGAAAAATAGTGCATTTGATCTTTGTTGTACATAGGTGTAGCAAATGTAAGGGAGATGCATAACTCTGGTGCATCTGGTCCTTCAAACATATACTTGCATGGACAAAATCAAGGACTAACTGAATGCATACTTTCCAGTGGCCCTAAGCCTCCAGCCACATTCAGATATTTTTCATCCTTCCAAATTGATCCTACTAGCTCTCCGAAGTATATTGTAAACAACCTAGAAATCTTAAAAGAGCTTGAAGCTAGATTAGGATGCTTGAGAAATTGCATTCACATTCATTCACGAGTATGATTTAATCCAAAATATTGACTAGCATAAATCCCCTAGAAGGATATATCATCCTTCACTCGGGTTCCCTGAAGTATTCCTGTTGTGTAGTTTCCCAGGACAGTTTCTAGTAGTGGAGGCTCAAAGTGAGGTCTACAGTCCAGAGTTCTGTTTCTTCTTCAGGGCCATGGACAATTGTTGTGATCAGAGTTGGGAAATTAATAGTACATACCATTTAATTGCAAAGCAGAAATTGCACATCAATTTATATGAAGAAACTGCACATCAGTTTAATGAATTATATTCTCTATACGCACCTTGACATGGAAATTAGTGGTACATACCATTTAATAGCGAAGCAGAAATTTCGGAAATTGCACATCAGTTTATATGAAGAAATTGCACATCAGTTTAATGAATTATATTCTCTATATGCACCTTGTAGGCCATGATATATGTACGAAGTGACCTCTACTGTCTGTATGCACGCATTACACCCTGTGCCATAATCTTTTGTAAAGATTTGTAAGCTACAAAGTGGGATGGTGAAAGGATGGCCTTGCCTGCTAGGAAAGATATAATGGAGCGAGCTCCTTGTGGAAAGCCACCGTTTACATTGAGAGAATTGAAGAAAGCCATTCCACCTCACTGCTTCAACAGATCACTGCTCAAATCATTCTCATATCTAGGATACGATCTTCTTATTGTTGCGCTTCTTTTGTATTCCAAGCCACCTATTATTTCACAGGGCCTGGATTGCTTGGATGGGCACTCTAGTTTGGTTACTGGGCAGTTCAGGGGTGTATTCTGTTTGATATATGGGTTATAGCATAGGAATGTGGGCATCATGCATTTAGTGAGTACTCTTTTGTGGATGATACAACGGGACTTATACTACATTCATGGCTTCTTGTACCATATTTCTCGTGGAAGTACAATCATCGAAGGCATCATAGCAACACTGGGAGTTTAGAACAAGATGAAGCTTTTGCTCCTCAAACAAAGAATGATATGATAAAGTTGACATATAGTGTGGTATCTAACCCGCCACGAATGTTGTTGATGATAGCAATTTACCTCACCGTGGGGTAGCCATTGTATCTCACATTCAATTCTTCGGGAAGGAAGTATCCGCGATTTGGTTGCCACTTTGATCCATATTCCCCAATTTATAGCAAACAAGAGAGATTGCAGATAATGGTTAATGACATTGCTTAGTCGGAGTGGCTTATACTTTGTACCTCTTAGCCTCTGTTTATGGATTTTCTTGGATCATAAAAGTATACGACATTCCACTCTTGATTGTGAATGCATTCCTGGCGCTGATCACATGCTTGCAGCACATGCATCTGACTCTTCCCCACTATGACAGATCAGAGTGGGAATGGATGAGAGGTGCACTGTCAACAGTTGATAGGGATTACAAAATATTGAACCATGTATTCCATCGCATAACTGATAACCATGTGACTCATCATCTGTTCTCCATAATTCCTCATTACCGTGCTGGGGAGGCCACTAGGGCTACTAAACCGATTTTGGGAAACTATTACTACTATGACACTACGCCTGTCTGTAATGCCTTATGGCAAGAGTTTAGAGAATGTGTGTATGTAGAGGCTAACTACCCTGGAAAAAGTGGGATCTTGTGGTACAGATGCAAGTCCACTTAGCGGTAACCACTGGATATTCAGATGGACTCCTTTTGATCCACCATTTCCTTCATATGAATAATGTGAGGCATCTGATTAGGACGTGTTTGTAAAATGTCTGTTCAATAATTTGCAAAACACACTTTTTCTTTTTTGCCGGAGAAAAAAAAGGCTTTCTTTCTATTGATATAGAAAGTAGTACATTGTCATGGTTACATCACAATATTGATCAAGAAATTCAACGAAGAAGATCAAAAAGCATTAACCAATCTACTATCTATCTGTCTCTTGTATAGTATAACATCAAAGAGAGTAGAAAGAGAGTAAACTATTAGTGTTGTCACCTACAATTGGCTATAAAAAATCGCTAAAAAAATGCCTTGTTCAAGAGACTGTATCTTAAATCCTCCGCCCACCAAAACCCACCAAAAAGAATCATGCAAAAGATCAAAAAGCATTAATCAGTCTACTATCTATTTATCTATCTCTTGTATAATATAACATCAAACATATATCTATTTATCTATCTCTTGTATAATATAACATCAAACAGAGTCTATCTATTTATCTATCTCTTGTATAATATAACATCAAACAGAGTAAACTGTTGTCACCTACAGTTTGCTATAAAAAATTCGCTCAAAAAAATGCCATGTTCCAGAGAATATCTTAAATCCTCCACCAAAAGGAAACATGCATAAACCAGATAAGACAATAATAAAAAAATGAAGTAAAATATGAAACCTATCCATAGTTTATGGAATTGGAGTTGCAATAAAGAAATTCCTCCCCTGTTACTTCATGATCCTTCTCTTTGATAAGAGATCCTCGAAATTGGATTCTTGTTCCACCAGAATCAGTTAGTAACCTGTCTTTCCAATTCCTGTTCCACCAGAAGTTGTTAAAATCAGTTAGTAACCCGTCTTTGTATAAGACGATGACATTTGCGAAAAAAAATAGAAAACTGTTTGTGTCGGTGCATTTAAATCAATGGACCTGGACAATCCAATCGTCTAACAATGTATCAAACAGGAAAGAGCGATGACAAGTGTGCACCGAGGGGAGTTTGTTTAAGAGAGAAACCCCTTATGGTGTAATTAGCAATTATTTTTAACGTTTTCTAAAATGAATGTTGATTGATGTTACTGATGTTGAGTAAACAACATCAAAGAATAACCCTAAAAATGACTGATTTTAGATGAAAACTCAATATATATGTTTGAAAATCAATTTTCCAATCAAAATAACATGATAACATGTTGTCTAGCTATATAAATAACACTAAAAAATAAAACAAATCACTAATATTACATAAAATAAGAAATAGAACAAATCGCTAACATCCCTCAAAGTATATCATGTTATCTTATTTTTAAATATATTAAAAAAAATTTAACATTTAAAAAAAATCTAGATAAAGATCTATATCCATCTTATCTTTATATAAGAATATTCATATAATTTTCTCATAAGAGTAGAAGAGTATTCGTATTTAGTAATTTAATTTCTCAAATTAATTTTCACAAATTTTCTGTTCGTATACTTTGCAACTTGAGAAACCATTGCTAATTTACTTATTTTCAATCGGCCTCGACCTGAACACACGTTTAGACATGCAAATATCGGCATTCTGCAGGAAGGAATCGACTATTTACTCACAATTAAAGATAATAATCCATGTCAACAAAACTAAATTGATATTAGCAATTTAATGTAATTATACATTTAGGAAACATTAAACCAAAAATGAATTTTTATTTCATTTTTAATGATAGAGTTTACAAGAAGATTAGAGGCTATGATGTCTGATTAAATCTACATTTTCACAACAACCCAATGTCATCACAGTGGCACCATCTCCAACGGTAAATTCAAATCCAACATTCTATCTCCCTCCGTACTTGCATCCGAGGAGAATCGCTCTTCCTCACACTCTTTCCCCTGTAAGTCCCGCTCACCGGCCTTTGAGTCCATGTCGCAGGTTCTATTCCCACGGGGTAAAAAATCTTCCCACTCGAATGAAGGGCGCCACAGCACCTGAAATGGAACGGCTTTGGCATCGTCAGTCTTCCCCGCTTCGATGCATTTTGCAGCGGGATCTTGCCTATTACCTCCGCAGTGCCTTTTGTTGGCCTCGATAATTACTCTTTTTCAAGTAATTAAATATTGTCCAACAATCTAAAATAAATATCCAACAACAAATATATTTTGTATAAATAAAACAAAATAGTCGAAAACAACCCTCACAAAGCTAACAAAAAGTAAGGAATTTAGAGAGTAAGCTACTGGGTTGATGCTGAAGAAGGCTAAATTTGTGACAACTTGTCCCGGAATTTATAATAAAAAAGTCAGTACAGCCAAATTAAAAGTTGAAAAAGCAAAAAATTCTAGAGAAATGGAATTTAGAGAGTAAGTTGTTGGGTTGATGCCAAACAAGGCTAAATTTGTGAAAACTTGCCCTGGAATTTATAATAAAAAAGTCAGTCCAACCAAATTAAAAGTTGAAAAAAAGTTGAAAAAGCACAAAATTCTAGCAAAATTAAAAATTAAAAAAGCACAAAATTCTATTCATCCACAACTGATTTTTCTTCAAACCAAATAACGCAACCCCACTAAGCGGTCCGACAGGAAAGAATAGTGGTGCGGATTTTCTCGGCTTCCTCATTCAGGGTTTCTTTGCGTAGTCTGGATTTATTAACATTCGCATCGTATTAAGATAGCATAGCATCATTAGACAAGAGCTCTGAAGTCTACGGGCCTCGAAGTCAAGTAGTCAATTACTGAACCAAAGAGATGGATTTCCTATCCGTACTGCCTGACTACACAATTAGAGGGACCTGGAGAGCATCAGGATCGTGGGGATCATGGGAGAGGACATCCACCTCGGGGAAGATTATAAATTTCCCTCCAACATCGAGACAGCCTACAGATAAAAACAAGTAGTCTCGAATGCCTTGTTTTCTTTTTGAAAAAAAGTAGTCTCGAATGCCTTGTTTTCTTTCTGAAAAATTGCCCATCTCAAGCACACTGAGTACATGCAACAAGCCCGAGCGCATAAGTTCCACCGGCCAAAGTAACTATCCAGAGCAGTTGCAATGGACATGCTTGACTTGCCAGCAACAACTATCCAGAGCGGTATGGCTCAGGTATGACTCACCAAGTAGAGTAGTTTTTACAGTTGGGAAAGCTAGCAACCGTCATGCAATTCAAATCGACGGAGGATTTTCACTCAATCGTCTAACAAAATATTTAATAGTACAGATTATGAGACGGAGGCAGGTTGGATAGTTGATTTCAGAGGGAACGCCTTACGGCATAAATATATATGGTAATTATTATGCATGTTGGTAAGACAATAAATCAAATTCCATCCACAAATCTACATGTTTACATTCAAGCTAAAGATATAATCAATTCACCAAATTCTTATAGTCTAGACTCTAGACACCAACCAAACATCAATTAATTAATTATTACCATTTTGTTGGATTGTAAGATTTTATAGTATAATGTTTTAAATTTGGACCGAAATTTTTATTTCGGTGTCAATTGTTTTTATTTGGGAATTAATTAATTTATTTTCTTTTTTAAGCTTGGCAAGACTATATTTTTATCATGTCCAATATATCACTCCGATCGAGGTGAAGAATTAAACTAGTAAATTAACACTAAAAAATGTCTTAGCAAAATACCCGATCGCCGTCTATCCAAAATTTTATAAACAAAAATTAATTTATTTCCAAAATAAAATAAGTATAATTAAAATTTTCAATTAGCGTATTGGATTTTTGAATCACCATGGACTAGATTTTTTAAATATAAATTTTCATTTACGTGTTAAATTTAGTTACTTGGGTACTACGAGTGCACAAAAGATCTACTTGCTTCTTTATGAAATGGACTCTTTCAATTCGATTTTATATAAGCATTGGTCACCATCATGTGAGAATCCCGAGAGAGCAGTCGCTGTTAACTTATAACAGCGATTCTATATGCGAAAAAACTTAAAGAATCATAAAACTGGAATGACGGCTTAATGCCCAGTAAAAATAAATTACCTCCACCATTGATAACGCTCTTGCTGCAAACTAAAACTTTTCTATTACGCTTCCGCAGTCCACTTGCTTTCTTGACTGAAAACAGCTCTCCAGCTTCAATCCAAGCAAAAAGAAAAGAATACAGAAAGTCTTAAGGCACTTCCAAGCTTTGCTTTCTCAGCTAGATGGTGTAAAAACTGAAGGGAGTTGAGATGCTAGCTTGGGGACCAAACAGATGAATTTATAGCCAAGCTTCCATCAAGCTTCTAATGGCTATGTGTCAGGTGTTCCACAGATCAAGGTAGAGAACTCCAGATGGAGTAATGGACCACTTCAGAAGCTCCCAACAAGAAAATTAATTAACTGTAGTTGATTTCCTTAATTTAAGGAAATTACTGCAGTTGGTTTCCTTAAATTAAGGAAAGATTGCAGTTTACTGCCATAATTGTAGGCAGCAGTTGGTAAAAATTTAATGGAGCTTAACATTCTCCCACTTGGTCCATACTTCCAAACTTAATGTCTCAACTTAAAACCCATTGATAATCTGTATTAAG
>APFE030237924.1:12017-14517 GCA_000404065.3 Pinus taeda
TTTCATGAAAAAATTATAAATCCTTAAAATAGTGCAAATATAACTAAAAATAAAAAATTCTTTATTTTTTAGAAACTAAATAAGAAATTCTTTTGTTTTCTAGAAACGATTTAATGCTAGTTTAAATTTAACATTAAAAAAAAAAATCGATTTTTGTATTTTTAAATTATGGTTATTCCAGAAAATTGTTCTTGGATACATCTTCACAGTCTGCTTAGATGCACATTGTGAAATAAAATTTCTTGATAGCATACTGAACTTCACTTAATTATATATCTAAAAAATATTCCAAAATTGAAATAACTTCTTGAAGAATTAAATTAAAACCAAATTCTAAGTCTGAGTTCATACTTCAACAAATACACATTATACTAGCAGCTGCTACCTGTAATACGCCTTTCATCTTTATTTGTGCAGCTGAGATTCTATCTCATGACCTCCTATCGAGGCATGGCCGCAGCACCAACATACAAATTTGAATAGTAGTTGGCCAATGCGTGCATGACCTGAACCTGCATTTTAAGCGTGATGATGTACTCCGAAGCTTCTTCTAGAAAAACGGCCGTCTGCGGCTTCCTGGCACGAGCCTCCTGAGAATCTACATACAAGAAGCGACAATGCCTCTTGCTTCTGATAGTAGAATAACGATTCTATAATGCGGAATAAACACTTAAAAGAATCGAAAAACTTTAATACCCAAGAAATCATACCTCCGGCCATTGATGTTTGCTCACACACTGATATTGTTTATTCTTTAACAATATTACACATTCACAACAATTTTCAGCAGAAATGATCAATAGCTAACGACACCAGCAAATCTGCACGTGAAAGCACAAAACTCTGTCTCCAAGAAACGCCTCCAGTGCCTTAACGACCCCATCCGATTTCTTCCTAATCACTCCATCAAATGCAATTTCCACCATTCTAGAGCCTCTGATTCACACAATAAATGCAATCCACCACAAAAGAAGTAAACAACAAAGAGGTGCACTCCAAAAATCACACCACAACAGAAAAAGAGAATAGAGAGACGAGAATGTAGTACGAGAGGGGAGGTTAATCTTTTCGCTGATGTAAAGAAAGATGCATATTAAAGCCTTCAGGAATCTCTTGTTAAGCGCAGGTATCAATTATAGAAGGGCTTTCAAACTACAACAAAATTTTGGTATTTGTAATCTTCCAAGCTTTACTCACTCTAATTTGATGGTGTAAGGCTGAAGGGAATTGAGTGATGAGCTTGGGGACCAAACAAAAGTATATATAGCCAAGCTTCCATTAAGCTTTTGTTGGCTATGTGTCAAGTGTTCCACAGAACATGGTAGAGAACTACAGAGGGAGTAATGGACCACTCTAGGAGCTCCCAACAAGAAATTAATTTAACAGCAGTTGGTTTCCGTAATTGGAAGCAGACAGCTTCCAAATCACGACAGCTGTGAAAAGGAGCCGTTTTTCCAAATTATCAGCGGCCATAAAGAGATCCGTAAAGGGAGCTAACATTCTCCCACTTGGTCCATACTTCCAATCTTAATGTCTCATCTTAAAACCCATTGATAATTTGTATTATGTAATAGATACATGAATCGTGGCGATAAGTCCTCTAATGACGAGTATATCTTCCATGTATTATTATGTATTTATTTCTATTAAAATTTATGTGGCAACAATTTCTTAATGAATAAACCTTATGTTTATTCTTGGTCCTACACAGATGAATTCTCTCAAATCAAATTAAGGTGCACATAAATATGAGGAAAACATCACAATAATTAAGAATTTCATTAAAATAACATTGTCCATACAATGAGAAACTACATAATGGAACCAAGTCCCATATTCATTACATGATCCTTGAATTTAAATGGTGGCATGCCCTTAGTCAAAGGATCAACGATCATCAACTCAGTGCTGACGTGCTCAATGACCACTTTCTTTTCTTTAACACGTTCCCTTATAGTTAAATACTTAATGTCGGTTTATTTCGACTCCCACTTTTGTTGTTTTTAGCCATAAAAACAGCAGCTGAATTATCACAATATATTCTCAATGGCTTAGAGATAGAATCCATAATTCTAAGCCCAGAAATGAAACTCTTAAGCCATACACCATGTAAAGTAGCCTCAAAATAGGAGACGAACTCAGCTTCCATAGTGGAAGTGGCAATCAAGGTTTGCTTGGCACTCCTCCATGATACAGCTCCACCGTCCATCATAAAAATGTAACCTGATGTTGATTTGCATGAATCAACACATCCAGCAAAGTCAGAATCTGAGTAGCCAATTACTTCCAAGTTTTCCGTCCGTCTATGCATAAGCATGAAATCTTTGGTTCCTTGAAGGTACCTCATTATTTTCTTTGCAACTCTCTAGTGGTCTAAACCTAGATCACTCTGATATCGTCCCAACATTCCCACAACAAATGCAATGTCAGGTCTTGTGCAGACTTGAGCATACATTAGGATTCCGATAGCAGAAGCATATGGAATGTTCTTCATTTGTTC
>APFE030237924.1:17017-145963 GCA_000404065.3 Pinus taeda
TGATCCAGAATCAATCCACCATGTGTTAATATTGACGTTAACCATATTAGATTCATAACAAACAAACAAGATTAAATTACCTTTGACCGCAAGCCATTTCTGAAATTTGGCGCATTCCTTCTTCATGTGTCCCTTCTTTTTACAAAAGAAACACTTGGAATCCTTTTTGATATCGGCTTGGGGAGGTACTTTACCTTTCCCTTTCTGATTGGCTTGAGATTTTCCCTTTCCATGTGTTACCAGCATTGCACTCTCTCCCAGTTCCGTCACCAGTCTCTCTTCCTCTTGAACACACATGGTCATGAGTTCATTAATTGACCATTTATCCTTATGTGTGTTGTATGATATTTTGAAAGGTCCATATTGGTGCAGAAGGGTGTTCAGGATGTAGTGCACTAGGAAGGACTCCGATATATCAACCTCGAGTTTCTTCAATTGAGCCACAGTGTCCCTCATCTGCATGATGTGCTCACACACACCTTTCACACTGGTGAGTCTTAGGGATGAGAACTTCATGATTAGGGTGCTTGCTAGTGCCTTGTCTGAAGTGACGAATTGATCATCAATGGCCTTCAACAAGTCTCGGACCTTTTCATGCTAATCAACGCAACCACAAATACCAGCTGAAATTTTAGTCTTAATGAACATCATGCTTAGATGATTGGATCTCTCCCATCGTTCATAAAGCGTGATGTCCGCTGCAGCGCTGGTATTAGTGAGTGCCGGTGGTTCATCTTTCCTAATAGCATAATCTATGTCCATCCACCCCAAATGAAGGATAATCCTCTCCTTCCAAACCTTATAGTTATCTCCCTTAAGTTCGGGAATGTCACAACGAATTTCAGAGGAATTTGCAGGTTGTACTACTGCATCAAAATTAAAATCACATGCTTATGTTAAAATTGAGGCTTAATAAAATTTCATGTTTTACCAATGTAAATCATGCTCAAAATTGAATCTAATGACATAAAAATTGCCTATGGACTAAATTTTTAATTCAAGCAGATTCAATTATTCATTGTTTTGAACTTTATGATAAAACTATTAATTCATAACTCCTGTGGTAGGTTATGAAATTTTATCCTAATAATTACATAATATATAAAAAATTCTTGTGGGATAAAATTTATTATATTTAGTCTAATAATTACAATTTAATGTCTAAATAATCTTATATGAATCTAACCAATCAAAATATATAATTTATTTATTAAAGATGTTGTGGCTATCTCTAATTAATTAAAACTATATGGATCATTAGACTTTTTTTTTTTTTTTTTTACATAAATTGCATAAACAAAACTTAACCAGAGTAAAAATAATGTTTACTGAAAGGAGTAAGTCAAAATGAAATTTTAAATAAACTCCATATAATTGAAAACAACAGTAATAATTCTTCACAAAATCAAAATTAAAGTTAAAGCAGTCAGCATTACCGTAAATGACTGCAAATCGATTGATCAATTTATAAACAAAACCCGGAGATTGACTGAAGCGGCATTGGTCTACTTTGCACTTGCATAGCAAATGCAGTTCGAAGGCTAGCTGGCTTGACTTCAGGCTCCGTCCTTAAGTTTATAAAACAAACAAAAATAGACCAGCAAACAAGCTAGCTATTTTGCTCACAAGATAAATAAAATTAAAATTAAAATTAAATTAAATTAAAGCACTACTTTATGCAAATTAAATATGAGCACAAAAATGTAAGCTGATATAACGATTCTTCTAATTAACAATTAAATTTCAACAATGCTAAATCTGAACTTCACAAATTCCAGCCCATTCACAGTACACATATTGTTGAAACTTCAACCCCAACACGAAAGACAGATGTAAGGAATGAAGCAATATAAAATTATCGTTATTCTTTGGAGCAAAACACAGATGTAAGGAATGAAGGAATCTAAAATTATCGTTATTCTTTGGAGCAAAACAACTATTTAGGACATTGGGAATAATTTTAATTAAATAAAATACCAATGTAATAAAATTAATTTGTCATCCTACAGGAAACAAAATCTCTGTGCAGGTCGGCAGCGGATCGATAAAGGGTTTCAGACGACAATGGGACAAAAACCCTAGTTGCTACGGTTCTGGTTCATAAATTCAAATTCATTGATGCTAATTTAATTTCTGACTTCATAAATTCTGAATCAAATCAAATCCAAACGCGAACTTATGAATGTTAATTTCGCTTATGCGAACAATCAAAACAAACCCCAATGAAAACTTACTCATGTTACTTCAGTTTATAAGCATCACTGACCTGCATATACACTGGAATCTCTCCCAAAATATAGAAGAACATTTAACTTATTCAGGTTCAAATATACATAGATCTTCTACATAGATATGACACTTGGAAAGGGGATTTTAATCGTACCATATTCATGGAAAGGAAGAATACGATTCTCATTAAAGTCCTTAGAAAACGTTATGCATCTCAAAACCCAAGGTAAAAGATTCTGATAAAAGCCTAGTAGTTTTCAGATTATTGGTCTGATGCGGCCGTTGGCTTACAAACGAGGTAAGTTCCCTACTTTAAAATGTTGGTTCTGGCTGGTTGCGAAGTATCAGGCATTTCGGTCTTGGCCGTCTAAAGGAAGCTCGGAAACTTCGAATTACACCATGAAACTTGAAGGATGCTCCAGCCAGGTTGTAGAGCACCTCAGTGCAATCATCAAAGAATGAAAATGTAGGAAAAGTAGAAATTGGCAAAAGGCGTCCCAAGGCAGAGATAAACCTCGCTCTGATACCAATGTTAACTTATAACAACGATTCTATATGCGGAAAAACTTAAAGAATCATAAAACTGGAATGAAGGCTTAATGCCCAGTAAAAATAAATTACCTCCACCATTGATAATGCTCTTGCTGCAAACTAAAACTTTTCTATTACGCTTCCGCAGTCCACTTGCTTTCTTGACTGAAAACAGCTCTCCAGCTTCAATCCAAGCAAAAAGAAAAGAATACAGAAAGTCTGAAGGCACTTCCAAGCTTTGCTCTCTCAGCTAGATGGTGTAAAAACTGAAGGGAATTGAGATGCTAGCTTGGGGAAACAGATGAATTTATAGCCAAGCTTCCATCAAGCTTCTAATGGCTATGCGTCAGGTGTTCCACATATCAAGGTAGAGAACTCCAGATGGAGTAATGGACCACTTCAGAAGCTCCCAACAAGAAAATTAATTAATTGTAGTTTATTTCCTTAATTTAAGGAAATTACTGCAGTTGGTTTCCTTAAATTAAGGAAAGACTGCAGTTTACTGCCATAACTGTAGGCAGCAGTTCATAAATATTTAATGGAACTTAACAGCCGCTTATAATGGTTTCACTTAGTTGATTTCATGGCTTAAAATTGTATAATGCATTCAAAGAATGAATCTGTTTTACAAGTTGCAGAGAAGAATGATATAGATATGCTTCAATGACATGAGGTATTTATTTTGTTGACAAATAAAGACGGTAAGGATGACTTGGTTGTTATTGAGGAAAATAAGTTTCCACATGCATCTAAATCCAAAATGTCTGAGAAAAAATTGTTAATAATGATAAGAATTAAGTAAAGTTTTTCGGGAGAAATTACATCAGATAAATTTTTGGCTAACACATTTTGAACCAACAAGTGTGATTTATTATCAAGACCAGATGAAGAGGCAGATCATTGCTCTCTATTTAAGCCTTTGCCATGGTCTGTCTCTTCCTCTAGTTTTAATGATGAACCACAATTCTTGGTTCGAAACACATCGGCCAAAAATTTCTCTTATGTGATTTCTACCTAAAGGCTTTGCTTAATTCATTATGGATTATAGAAACTTGAATACAAAAAATGATAAGAATATTAGAAATAAATAAATATGGGTTTTAAATAAAATTTAATATGATAATTTAGTGTTTTATTTTTTATTAAATTTCAAACTTATATTATTATTTTAAATTATATGTGAAAATATTTATTATTAAATAAATAAAAACACACATATACAAATACATACACATATATAGTTTAATTGATTGACGATTATTTTTTTCAAACATTTTTTTTTACATTTTTACCCAAAATTTAGTAGAGATTTTTTAAAATCATAAGTTTTAGTTGTTTAATCTGCAAAGTGCAAATGTTTAATAAGTTTTTTAGGGTGTTGAGTCCATTTATGCATTTAAAAGTGCATTTTAAACAATAAGAAATTACAATCTTGCTCAAAATTGTATTGTCAGATTCCAACTAAAAAAATAATGTCTATTAGTTACACTGCTCATATGGCAAAGTTATCTCACAATCGTACTTCATAATTGCTTCAAAATTATTAAGCTACAAAATGATAAATACTCTTTAACATTTTTTTCAAGGTACAAATCTAAAAACATTGTATTGTTTTTCAATGGCTTCCTAAACATATATCTCTCTCGTATATCTTGGAAAATGATTACAACAATCCTAGATCCTTATTAACTCTAAATCTACCAAGTACCCTCAGGGATCAAATCTCTTTTCACTTTAAATGATGTTTACATCTCAAGTGATTTGATTCCTCTCAATGTTTGATAGATCCGGAGTTAAGATGAATCTAGACAAGTTTAATTATTAACTATAATTACAATTATTACTTTTATGTTTTTATTTTATTTTATTTTAGCCAAGCCAAAATGTTAAACAAAACATTACAATAACTCTATCATATTGGGCTCGAGATGTTTTTTATTTTATATATATATTTTAATTTAATTTCATTTTTATTTTATTAATATTTTAACCAAATCAAGCTTCAATGGTTAGCTCAATTGATGGAATTCTTGTCATGAAAGCACTTTCCGAATGGAAGTTCAAAGGATAAATTCTCCTTAATACTCTTGGAGTTAGATTATGTTAATAAATTAGAGAGAAATGATCTAATGCTAATAAACTAGAAAGAAGTGCTCTTTCAGATAGATCTACTTAAATAATTTTCATAAATATAACCATCACCAATATTTAAAATTCATAAACCACAAATAAATATTTTAAACCAATCAAAATATTAAATAAAACATTACAAAACATCTACACTATTGAATAAAAAACCCTATATCGCCTCAATCTGTACCATATAAATTATATAGAGTGGCCTACCCATATGTAATTCTCCCATATGTAATTCTCCCAAATGGCTAGTAATCATAACAATAAAGGATTAATTATTTTAATCTGATTTATTTATGATTAAAACTATTTGTTTTGTGGAGAGTATTAACTTGTTCTTTCGAGTTATGAAGTTTTAATGAAATCTATAATTGATGGAGACGTGTAGGAAGGAAAATGATGATATATAATTATTATGAATAAATAGGATTTATATCGTAATAATAGTTGTATTTTTAGGGAATACATTTAATATAAGGAAAAATGAAAAGAGTTTGAAGGTTTCTATATTGTATGTTTTTTAATATGTATTTTAATTTATCAATATAGTTTATTTTAAGTGGATCCATGGACCGAGTAAAAACTACCACCTAAAACCCTGATCCCTACCATTCAAAACAACAAAACCCTAAAATTCCAGACCGTACCAAGGCCAGCCATTCGACTCACCACAATTTGAATGGGGTGACTAACACTCATACCAATGAAATACTTAAATCAAAACGAAAATCAGTGTTGAAGCCTTTAATCTCCACCGTCAATACACCATGCTCGATCCAACAATAGGGGAAGGTATCGCAGTGCCAAGGAGCCTGGCAATTAACCGTATGGACCCACTGACATGCTCAGAGGTTCCTGACCGTAGATCTCCCAAGCTTGATCCAACGGCTGAGGAAGATATCGCAATGCCAAAAAGCCCACCGCTTAACCTCATGGACCCACTGACATGCTCGATGATTCCTAGCTGTCGATCCTCCGTGCTTGATCCGACAGCCCAGGTTCATATCATACAGGCCTAAAGCATTGTTGGTTAGCGTGTGATGAGGGCGGTATTCGTACCCACTCCTCGGCCACATGTAGCGACTTGAGTGGAATCGCTCCCAAATCTTAAAAACCATTTTCTGCTTGAAAGGTGCCCGATGACTAGAAAACCACTTTGCGGGCAGAATTACGTCCCCTTGAAGAGAATCAAGGGTATTCTGACCGTCATGAAAGCCCGGATTCTGGCTTCTCACTCCATCCCCTCTACACCAGTTGATGAACCCATGTAAAGTATAGTCCCATCCCTCCAGCCAACTACCCGGGCAACAGAATCTACCAAGCAATCGAAGAAGGGTAAAAATAAGGAAAAAGTCGCAATCCATGTCGAAACCAAATTATCTGGACACAGCCTCCATGGCTCTGTTACGAAACACCATCATATCTTCATTTGCTTGGCAACCACACTGTTCCTTGAGTCTATTCTAAGACAACCCTTGCCAACCCATTCGACTCTGCTAATGGTACAATTCACTCCTTGGTTAGCCAATAAATCCGCCAGTTTGTTAGCCTTCCTTCGTACATAGTTAAAACTTACCGTGTGTAGGCTCATCAGGTGGAGCTGGATCCGTTGAAAGCCCTGACCTCCAATGTTTTGAAACCTTCTCTGGCCCCGTGCCCCAACTGATTCTTTTGACTGAGTTAATGATTAGCTCAGAGTTAGCTTCGATAATCACATTTTGCTGATTTTCCTTCACTAGGATTTCTAAGCATTGCTCCGTAGCCATTAGTTTTGCCATGTTGTTAGTGGCTCTGCCTAAATGGCAATGGAAGATGGAAAGGATATTTCCTAATTCATCCCTTAACACCCCTCCAAAGCCAGCAATACCTGGGTTGCCTTTAGAGGCCCCATTAATGTTATATTTCAAAAACCCTAAGGGGGAGGATGCCAATAGTCCTGCTCAGTTTCCATTATCCTAACCTTTTTGTCCAATCCCTGAGGAACAAGCCCCTGCATGCTCAACTGTCTGAGAATTCTCATTTCAGCATCTGAAGGTGGATTCTTAGGGGGATTTCTCACAGTCGTACTAACCGTCTCCCTAAGTTATCTTAAGGTCTGCTCCAAAAGACATTGGAAGGGTTTCTTTTCATTTTTAAAGATCCTATTGTTCCTTTCTTTCCAGACATTCCAAATAATGAAGCTAGGCGTGAGAGCCCAAGCTGAGCAAATAATTTCAGAATCGGAAAAATTTCACCTCCAGTTGTTTAGGGTACTGATAATACTCCCTTTATCCCTATTGGTCTTTTCGAAGATGGTGGCAAACTAGTCCCACAATCTAGAGGTAAAGATGTAATTGTTGAGGATGCGTTCCATAGTTTCATCTTGGGCCTCACAAAGTTGGCATCTGGAAGGCCCCAGAACCCCCCTTTTCTGAATATTGTCCCAAGTCAGAATTTTCTTATGGTAAAGCAGCCACATGAAGAGTTTAATCTTCATCTAACCTTGATGCCTCCATAGATTCTGCCAAATTCTATTCGGAGCAAGAGAATCCAACTCAAGGAGTATGCGTTTTGCCTCCTTAAGATTAAAGGTGCCCTCATTGTTGTTGCCCCATCTTAACTGATCATGCCCCCTATTACTAGAATCTTCCTTTGTTCCAACATTTTCATAAGAGCCTCTCCTTTAGCTTTCAAGGGGTTGTCTTCCCTATAAACAATATTCCTCTAATTTCTCCATTTTCCTACATTATTGGTTTGATCCCAAAAATCTTTAACCTTAGATAACCCTATGATGTCTGTCTCCATCTTGAGGTCCTTAAAATCCTCTTTTAACAGTATTAGTTCTTGTTGCCATTTGTCTTCCCAAAATAGTGCCAGATCTCCCTTTCTGATTTCCCAGAAGTTGTTCTTTTAGACTAAGCCTCTATTCTCCCAGGCCATATTCCAGATATATGAGCCCTTTAAACTTCCAGACATCCTTATATGATTGTTAATTTTCCAAGTGCTAGCATCTTTTTCCTTCCAAATACTAGCCCACTAAGCCTTTGGTTCTTTAACCCAACACCACCAAAATTTAGCCCCTAAAGCCCTGCTTAGAACCTCTAGATCGTCCAAACCAAGACCTCCATGATTTTTAGGTTTGCAAATCTTTTCCCAGGCTGCCAATGCCCATTTCTTTCTATTCTCCCCCTTGCCCTAAAGGAAGTCTCTTTGAATGGTTCTGAATTGTTGTAAGACTCCTTTTGATGCAGGGAGAGCTGAAAGCATGAAAACTGGGATATTGAATAACAACCTTTGTAAGTGCCAATCTACCAACTAATTTTAAAGATCTAATGGTCCAATTCCTAATTTTATCCTGCATCTTGTAATCACCGGCTCCCATATACTCTTATGCAGAGGTTTAGCAGTTAGAGGAACACCCAAATATTTTGAAGGAAGGAAACCCCTTTGAAAACCCATAATTCTGGAGATATTCCTTTGAATAACAATATTGGTATTAAAGAAAACAATCTTGGATTTGGAAAGATTAACCTCCATACTTGAAGCCATGGCAAAGTTGCTTTGAATTTGTTTGTATGCTAGAGCCTCTTTGATCGTAGGGATCCCTTGCAGCATGGTATCATCCACAAATTGTTGATGAGTCAAGGACTGTCCATTCTCAGAAATTTGGAGACCCTTGATTTTGTCATCTTCCTTTGCCTGCTTGATGGACCAACCCAGTCCTTCCATCATGAGAATGAAGAGAAAGGGAGAGAGTGGATCACCCTGCCTAAGGCCTCTTGAAGGAATAAAAGTATTAGAGGGAGAACCATTTACCAAAATAGAAAAGCTAGGAGAAGTTGTCAAGGCCATGACCCATCTGACCTGGTTATGATCAAACCCAAAAGCAATAAGAACCGTCCTAATATTGGTCCAATTCAACTTGTCATAAGCTTTGACTAGGTCCAGTTGCATGATTATTCCAGCCTTCATGTTGGTAGTCAATGAGTGCACCACCTCCTGTGCTTGAATGATATTATTGAGAATTTTCTTGCCTTCCACATAAACAGATTGTTCCCTAGACACAAGAGTGGGAAAAAGAGTTTTGAGTCTATTGGCTACAACCTTGGATATTATCTTGTAAACCACATTGCACAAAGCTATGGATCTAAACTTATCTAGAGTTAGGGCATTATCCTGTTTAGGGATCAAAGAGATGAAGGAGGTGTTGAGTGCTTTCAGAATAGTTCTATTCCTCTTGGAATCTTCTACTACATTCAGAATGTCTTGTTTAACAATATTCCAGCAAGCTTTAAAGAAATCTACATTGAAACCATCAGGGCCTGGCGCTTTACCATTCTGCATTTCCTTGAGGAACTCACTAATCTCCTCTTCAGTCACTGGCCTATTGAGGTTGAAGCTATCCTCTCTAGACACTAGTCTTGGTATATGTCTTGTTAAGTCCTTGATGAAATGCTCTCTGTCCGAAATGGTTTCCTTTGCTATCCCACGAAAGTACTGGACTTACACAGCTTCTATGTCTTCGTGGGAACTGAGAATTTTCCCTCCCTCATCCTTGATCGAAGAGATTCTATTATGGGCTCTGTTTGCCAAGGTGGATCTGTGGAAGAATCTAGTCTTTTGCTCTCCTTCTTTTAGCCATTGCACTCTAGATTTTTGTCTCCAAAATATTTCTTCTTGTTTACAAAAGTTCTCCCATTCTTGCTGGACTTTGGTAGCTTTCTCATTTCTGACTTTATTAAAGCCAACCGTGATAAGGGTTTGTTTTAGTTCCTGCAATTTGTTTTCAACAACTTTTTTTCCTTCAAAAATATTGCCAAATTCATTCTTGTTCCAATCTTTTAGCCTGCACTTGATATGTTTTAATCTTTTGTGAAGAAGGAACATACTTGTACCCTGAATGTGTAAATCTTCAGACCACCAACTTGAGATGTTGTTGATGAAATCTGGATGGGTGAGCCAGATATTTTCAAATCTGAAAGGTCTATTCCTGGGGGTACCTATGCCTTTGACCTCTAGTTGGACTGGCCAATGATCTGATCCTCCAAAGGGGAGAATACTCGCTACTATTTCCTTATTATTTAGCATAAGGTATTCTGAGATGATGAATCTATCTAACTTTGATGCAACTATAGACTCTCCTCCTCTTTTATTGTTCCAAGTAAAGAGACCATTACTCGAAACAATGTCAACTAGCTTCATAGAATCCATAAAAGTTTTAAAGGCTAAGGAGTCTTTGTTTAGAGTTCTGGTGCCCCCTTTTTTCTCTGATAGTGATTTGATCATGTTGAAATCACCACCCAAAATCCATGGTATATCTCCATATCTCGCTCTGAGATCCACCAGAGAATCTATAAACCTGAGTTTGTCATCCTTTCTCCGAGGGCCATAAACTTTCGTGACTAGATAGATCTCCCTATCCCCCACAAGTTGAATAACCACTGATAAATAATTTCTAGAATCCTCAGCATCTATTATACTAATCTTTTGGGGTTCCAAAGAGTAAGAATACCTCCTGCTGTATTTTGTGCCTTGACTTGTAAAAACTCAAAACGATTGAGCCATTTGCTATATATTTCTTTAATTTTCTGAATGGAACATTTAGTTTCCTGGATAAAAATCATATCCTGAGCTTCTTGTTTCATTCTGTTACTAATTAATCTTTGTTTCCTTTTACTACCTAGACCCCTGATATTCCAAGAAGTGAATTTCATCATTAAAGATTTGTGAAGGAGTAATTGGTTAGGTCTTTCATCTTACTTGAATCTATCATTAGCTTTCCACATTCCATCAACAACTCATTTTTCTTTTTTCTGCCTCTCTTCTTTCCTGGGCATCTAGGTGCTAACCCTGGTGTGTTTTTCATAGTTTTCACCCCTTCTCTACCCTGTCTTGCAGTGTTACTTTGCCTGTCCATCCCTGTAGTCTGGGTTTTCCATAAGTATAGTTGTTGTACTCTAGTGAACTCCTCTTGAGGTAACAAGTCTACCCCTTCCATGGTTCCCTGTTTTAAGAACCCTTCCAAATCTAGGTTTTCTCTCTCAAGAATCTCTTGTAGTTCATGGTCCTCCATTTCCATCTCGCTCTGGGTCATTTCCTGGTCCATATCCAGTTCTACATCACTCATCATAGCTTCTTTCTGTTTATTATTATCCTTTGTTTTCTCCTTGTCTTCCTCTTTCTCCTGTTCCTCTGGACTTCCCTCCATTCCCTCATCTGCTTTTTTTATCTCTTCTTCTTCCTCGAGCACTTGGTATCTATTCAGACTGGCCTGAGGCCCTTCTGCCTGATGTTGCTTAAGTCCCCTTTTGCCCCCTTTTCCTCTATGGCTCACTTTATGAAAGCTTTCAGTATCTTTCATAGTGGTAGCTTTGCTCTTATTCTTCATTTTACTGAGAGGGCAGTCCCTAAAAAAGTGTCCTTTCTCATGGCATCTGCGACATCTAAAAGGAATATGTTCATAATCAACTGTTTGAACCCATTCTTCATCAAAAACTTCGAAGATAACCTCATCCGGTAGGGCTCCGGATAAATCCATTTCCACACAAATTCGTGCAAAGGAAGTGTATTTGCCCCTTCTGGTGGCTTCAGAGGCTTTGACAAAATGTCCTAATTGATTTCCTATGGCTGTTAACGACTCTGTTTGCCAATAATCAAGAGTAAGGGAGTAAAGCCTTACCCATACCGGAACCAAAGTGAATGTCTCCCTCTCTGGGACAAAGTTCATCATCCACGACCTCATATAGAGGCCAGCAGCTACGAAGAAGTAGGGCCCCCCTTCAAACACTCTGTCTTTGTCCTCAATATTTGTGAAGACCACAGTGAAGAATCCCTTTGACCCAAGATGTAGGTCAATGCTTCCTTTTGGTTTCCAATGATATTTAATCCATGTCTGTAATGCTTTTTCAGTGGGCCATACTCCCATGAATCTACAAATGATAGCATATGTCCGCATGTGGTTCTTGTGTGCCTATAGAATAGGATCATTCAGAACTACTCTAGGCCAGACTTCAATTTTGGGTTTACGTGGACCCTTTTGTGCCTTGGTTTTTGCCCCCTGTTCCTTATCGTCTTCCTCCTTTTCTTTTGTGCAATTATTCTCCTTTGATGTAATTCTCTCTTGCTCTTCTTCCATGCTTTCTTTCCCTACTTCAGCAATACCTCTGACCTCTTCTACTGGCTTCTTACCTCAGCTGGCTATAGCGTACTTGTAGAAGGGAGTGGAGCTCCCTCCTTTGCACCCTTCCATGGAGTTCAATGCCTGCTAATGACTGTAAACCCTAGTTCTTCGTTCCCCTTTGATATTTCCTCGCAGAGCCTACTTTTCATCGTTCGATCTCCATTTTCAAACCCCATTGAAAATTTTTATTTATTAATAAGAGTGACTGAAACATTTTTACCACATTATGTTGTAATATCAAGAAAAAATTGTGTGATTATTCATGTTTTATAATGCTTTTAATTAAAACTAACTAAACATACATATTCATTTTTTATCTTTATTATCGTTGACATTGCTTTCTATTTAGAGAACATTTTTTTTTATCATCACCCTCACACTGGATTATAAAACGCGACTCTCGATGCAATCAAATCATATTCAAAATCATAACATAATCTTGTTAAATAAAATTGATTTGCACTTTTTCTTTAAGGAAATAAAATATTTCGACTTAAAATTTTATATAAAAATTATGAAGTTATTTTTTCTACATCACTTTAACATATTTTTTTTCGATGTACATCATTAAAAAACTTCACTCTTAATTATTTAAAATTTTATTAAAGAGTTTCACTCATAATTATTTAAGATTTAAAAAAAAATTGTTAAAACACAAAAATATGGTGTTTAATATTATTTTTATAATGTTCACTTTGATTTATTTCCTTGATATCTTTTTCTTCCCCTGGAAAAATCGTAATCTTTCATTTATGTTAGAAAAATTACATATTGTAGATGCACATGGGTGCATATGCTATAGTTCTCGGCCTGTAAAAAGGCTCAATAGGTGCTCAAAAAATATCAACGTATTTACCAGATTACATCAGCAAGATGTTCATATAAGTACTATTCTGTTGATATATACATATTTGCCACACCGGGCCATTCATATTCTTTCTTGTCCATTCATGAATTACGAAAAACTGTACAATGACTGTCAAAAATTTGTTTGTTGTTCCGTTCATGGGCTTTCTGCCCTGTGGTAATGAGGGTCTATGTATGGTTGGTGGTAATATTGGAAAGCATTTGTCCCTCGCTGCTCTTGTATCAACCACTCCCCTTGGGGAAGTGACGTGGCCGCCTTGGATAATTCGTCGGCACTGTTGTTATATTCCCTATAGATATGTTTGCAAGTGATATCATTAAAAGGAGCCTTCATATTGTGTATATCATCCAATATATTGATGAGTGTGTCAGTGTGGCATGTAGTGATATTATTGAACCAATCTACAATGATCTTCGAATCTCCATATATGAGAATGACCATGCAATTATGATTCAATGAGAAATGCATGAGATGACGAAGTGAGATGAGTTCAGCAAAATTGTTTGAGCCAATCCCCAAGCCCATTCAGACTTTATAGTAGTGTTGTTCGCTGATATAGAGGATGAAGCCACCTCCACATCCCTGCTATTGCGCTGCACCATCAAAAAATGCCCAAGGGACATTTTTGTCAATGTGCGAGGGGTCATGTGGCCTACTGGTATGCGGTTGGGGTGGCTCAGGCATATCGTTGAAAGCTGATATGATGAGAGCAGATGTGTGTGACCAGCTAGCTGGTTTGTCGTCGAAAATATTCTGGTTCCGTGCTAGCCATAGGTACCAGCAGATGATAATTGGGAGGCTCTGCAATTTAGATCCTCTGTGCCTGTGATACCAGCTCTCCCATGTTTGGATAATGTCATCGCCATCCCATGTGCCCGAAAATCTGATACCTGTTGATATGTTTTGCCATAACTCTATCATCCCTGTACACTTCAAAAAGAGGTGTGAAGTCGAGTCAGCAGCATTTTTACATAGTGTACACCAGGTAGGCCCATAAATGGCTCAGTGCATGAGATATTCCCCTGTGGGGACTTTGTCTTTTAATATACACCAGAAAAATAATTTTGTCCGGGGTGGCGCTATGAGCTTCCAGATAGCCTTCCACCAAAAAGTAATCAAATCTAGCACTTTGTGTGAAATCAACACTTGATAGCCCGACTTTGGGGAATACATACCGCTGTCAGAGCAGTGCCATATGAGCTCATCCGATCCTTCTTTGATCCTAATGTGTGATTCGAGAAGGCCTGTGGTGTAATCGTTCCATTCTTGATGCCAACATTGTGGTAGGTTTAGTTGCTGAGCATATTTCCATCGTTGTGTAAGAATGGTGGAATTATGAAGATCTGCAATGTTTGCTAGGACAGTAATCTCGTGGGAGTGCAGATGTTGTATGAGCTCCCTGGAGAGTAGATGCCCGCCCTGCTACCTATCCATGGATCAAGTCCAATACGAGCCAGATGTCCATCGTTTATTCTCCACACCAGATTTTCCTTTATGAGAGGTAGAGAATGAAGTAGGGTCTTCCATACCGATGAGATGCCAGTTTTTGGCCAGTTAGGTAGCCGAATCCATTCCATAATATTCATAGGCCAAATATATTTGTGGTATGAGATGCAGGTCTAGAGGTTCTATCCCGTGAGCAGAGTCCACCCCATCTTTGCTGCGAGAGCCTGTGCAAATAAGTGTAGATCTTTTAAACCCCAGCCCCCCCATTTCTTGGGCAATGCTATCCTGCTCCAACCCACCCATGCGAAGATCCTCTTATCCTAATTTCCATTCCATAAGTATACGTTGCAGATTTTTTGTAGTCTAGTCAATATGCTTCGCGGGATCCAAGCAAGAGCCATCCAATAGACGGGCGTGGCCTCAAGGACAGATTTTATCAATACAAGTCTGCCAGCTCTGGATAGATATTGGTGGTTCCAATTTTTTAGCCTCTTCTCCAATTTTGATACAAGCCATGTCCAGTCGGAAATATTCTGGCTGATAGGCTTGATCCAGAATCCCAGGTATTTTAGACCTAGATCTAGAGGATTAATGCGATAAGGAAATAGACGGTGAGCAAATTGGGATTCATGAATAGAGGTACAAGTGAAAGTGATGGTGGATTTTGAGTTGTTTGCTAACATTCCAGTAGCTGATGAGAAGAGGGTGAGGATCTTAGAAAATATACGGGAATCCCTGATACTTCCATCAAGAAAGATAATGACATCATCCATAAATAGAAGACGGGTGAGAAAGTAGTCATCTGATATTCTGAGTCCACAAAGATCACCGTCTCTCTTGGCAGATGCAATCAAACGACTGAGTCCATCCATGACGATCAAGAAAAGTAGGGGAGATAGTGGACAACCCTATCTGAGTCCCCTTTTTGAATGGAAAAAATGAGATGTAGATCCATTTATGAGAAAACTGAAAGTGGGGGTGGTGATGCAAGCCATGATCCAAGTAATGAAATTGTGAGGAAAACCCAGATGAATGAGGAGCATCTTAATGAAAAGCCAATTGACACGATCAAAAGCCTTTGCCAAGTCAATTTTAAGGGTGATGGCCTTAAGGTGTCTGGTCCAGATTGAATGAATGGCTTCCTGGGCAAAGCCAATAGCTTCATGAATCTGGCAGTGTTCAAGAAAAGCAAATCATTGGGGGGCAACATGGCGAGATAGGATAGGGCGAAAACGATTTTCTATGATCTTGGAGATGATCTTACAGAGACAATTACAGAGGGAGATGGGTCTGTAATCATTGAAGGAGGATGGGGAGTCTGATTTAGGTATAAGAGTGATAAAGGTCGAGTTGATGGCATTATATAAGGTCCCAGATATGCGGCATTCATCCACAACCCTAAGTAGGTCATAGAAAGCAATGTAGAATTCAATGGTCCAACCATCCAGGCCCGGGCTTTTATCCTTTTTGAACCATTTCAATGTGCCCTCTAGCTTCCCAGGAGTCACAGGATCAAATAATGCCTCCGCTTCTTCCCTATTTACAAATCTAGGGAAGTGTCTAGCAATCTGAATGATATCTGCAATAGTCGAGCCAGGGGGGTCTTTATAGAGGTTCCTGAAATGAGAGGATCCCAGGTGAGAGAGCTTTCTAAAAGTATCAGCCTCTCCTCCCTCTGGAATCGACATGCTCCAGATAGTGTTTGTGACTTTTCTGCCTTTTGCATAATTGTGAAAAAACCTAGTGTTGTCATCCCCTGCTTTTAACCAAATGGCTCTGCTTCGGAGGCGAACTGATTCCTCTCTGTCTTTTAGTATCTGAGACTTATGACTTTCAAGCTCCACCAGATGTGATTTTTGTTCAACTATAGTAAAACCCAAACCTCGCTCATCCAGTAGGGAGTAATGTTCTGATTCAATGTGTAAAAGGGTCGAATTATCCCTCTGATATTTATCTCTGGCCCATTTGATGGATAGGTGCTTGAGCTAGGATAGATTGGTGCAGAAACCTTTTGCAAGTGAGTCTAATCTATCAATCGGATTTGCAGCCCAATAATCTGATACCATTCGAATGTAAGATGGGTCCTAAAGCCATACATAGTTGAACTTGTAAGGAGCTTTGGGCTTTTGAGTAGGTCCCGCGATCTCCAGGTATATAGGGGAGTGATCTGATATGCCCCCAACACCCACCCATTATTTATAGTGGTGCAACTGTTGAATTAGGGTCTCTTTCAAGATAAATCTGTCCAGTCTGCGGGCTAGGGCAGCCTCACCCACCCTTCTATTCCGCGAAGTGGGGAGGGGTTTGTTCATAGGGACATTGATCAGATTGTGGCTAGCCAGGAGATCAGTCATGTAGCCCGTGATCGAATCCACCTGTACCATAGATCCCCAAGATTCATCATACCCTAGGGAGAAATTTAAATCTCCTCCAATAATGATGTGCTCAACAGAGAAAATAGAGATACCAAGCAGATATTTCCAAAAATGCTCCCTTTGTTGACACGGAGCATATATGTTGATGACTCGAAGGCTATACCCAAGATCCATCGAAAAGAGATCGATTCCCATGAAGCCCCGACCTCCCCAGGAGGCTTGTAATCTGATGGATTTGGGGTTGTATCCAATCGCTAGGCCACCTGATCACCCAGTAGAATCAAGAACCGAGAAATGTCACCCCAGACATATGGAGGATAATGTATCAGATATAAGATTGGCCGGGCCTAGGGTTTCTTGTAGTAGTATAATATCGACAGGCTCAATCTCAAAAATTCTACGCAGGGCTAGTTTCTTGGAGGCACTAGCCATGCCCCTGCAGTTAAAGGAGAGGCATTTCAAGGGGGAATGCTAGTAGGGGTGTTCGCTGCTCTAAGAACCCCATCAAGAGTAGATTGACAGCTAGAGGCAACTTCAGCTCCAGCGCATCGGATGGCTTTAGATAGATCTGATTTTCTACCCCGAGCTGACATGGGGGTTGTACCAGGGATGGCAAGGCCCAAACCGGCAAAATTTAACAAGGATTCCCTGGTAATAGTGCGGGGGCGTAAGTTATAGTGATGAGCCTGTGACCCTCGAGATGAAGATGGTGAAATGAAAGATGAGGGTAGAGAGTGCAAAGAGGGGGCAGAGGGTGCAATGCAAGCGAAGATGATATAGTGCAATATGCAATAGAGATGGAGGGTACATGCATGGATGAGAAAAGAGAAAAACAAGTGGAGGGGGGAGAAAGAGAAATACCCGAACCAATGGTGTCTGCTACAGCTGCCCGAGATCTGGTGACCGGCGGCGAACGAGTGCTGCGGGCAGTGACCGCTGCCTGTTGGGACATGTGAGCCGAGGGAGATGGACCCGATACAAGAGGTCGCTGGGTAGCCAGAGATACGATCCTGGAGGGTATAGTAGATGCAGTGGGGGTGTCCTCTGATTTCTTGTTGAGGGGGCAGTCCCTTAAAAGGTGCCCCACCTTGTGACATCGCCGACATTGATATGGTACCCCTTCATAATCCAGAATCTGAACCATGGTGTAGTTCCCCCAATGCAGTGTGATCTTCTCCTCCAAACCCTCGCGGGTATCTAGATGCACAAGTATACGGGCTAGGGTTTTGTTCCTTGATTCCACGAAGGTATGATCGCGATCAAGGTATGTCCCTAGGGCATTCCCTGTGCTTATGAAAACCTCCTCACACCAGTACTGGAGAGGGAGTCCTGGCAAACGAACCCATAATGGCCCGGCCCCAATTTGTTCTCGCTCGAGATCAAACAGGGGACTCCATCTCTTAAGAAGAACAGGAGCCATCTCAATGTGCCAATATCTGCCGAGCACCAGGTCGGTGTAATTCTCTTTTGCAAAATGTAGCACAAACCAGCCTCTGGGAAGGACTTGAACCTCTGGTAATTCTTTGAGAACGCCACCCCAGATTTCCTTGACCCATAGAGTAAGCCTGGCTGCCGAATATGCCCTACCTCGAACGTGACCCACCAAAATAGTGTTGGCCATGATCGTTGCTTCCCCTATAGCCGAGGTCTCTCCAAAACAGATTGTGATGTCCCTTGAGGTCGCTTTCACACAAGCCTTTCTTTTCTGCGAACAGGGATCAAATGGGTGGTTCGCTAATGGATCCGGGGAGCTGTCCCGGGGGTGGATCTACCAGAGCGAACCCTGACCATCGGAGTCTCGAAACACCCAGATGGCGTATGGAGGGTACCAGATGGTGGAGGGTTTACCACTGGAGATGGTCCTGTAGTCGTTGCGGCAAAAACGGAGGAAAAGGGCGGGTTAAGATCAAAAGGGGGCGACGAAGGCACAATAGAGTTCAGTATGTGAAGGGTCCCAGGGGACGGAGGAGGAGCCTCCAGGCCAGAGGTAAACGGGACGGAAATCCCTGCTGAAGGTAAACTCAATGATGCCCCAGCAAGGCGACAACAGGCGATGAGCTAGGCAGATAGCAGTCCGACGGGAAACCAGGGCCAAAGAAATTAGGGCACCCAAAAATAACGCGCTCAGGGTGAGGGTCGTCAGTATAATCCACCACCTTCGTGTCCAGTGATACTCCCAATAATCCTGCAAGTAAAGACATCCTGATAACGACAAGGTCGGGAACGGGAAAATAGGAAATGCTGCAGTCGGCTATGGGTACCCCAGCAGTAATGGTAACAGGCTTTGGTAAACTAGGGTAAAATAAAAAAATTAGCCGAAACCCTTACGGTGACCTACGGTGCCTTCGGTTCCTCCATCAAGCGATCTATCAGTTTGATGGGCTTCTCATTGCGAACTCATTATTTCCGTGATATCTATAATTAATGCTTGACATAATATTACTACGACAACAACAAATTTAGCTTCCAAAATAAATACAATTGTCACAAAGGAACAACAATACATAGCCTTAGCCTCAAGGGTTAGTTCAGTTGGTTGAGTTTCCATTGCTAAGTACCTTGCTAGTTAGGTGGTCACGGGGTCAAATTTCCTCGACGCCCTTGGGGTTAGGCCCTGCTTATTTGGCCGACGAGTAGATCCCTTTAGATTAATCTACTTGGATTTTCTCATGGATGTAGTGGTCACCCACCCAATATCTGTGAACCATATAAAAAAGCAATACATAGCCTTCAATATCATAAACGTTAAACATTAAATAAAATTTACAATTTACAGTTTCTTTTATATATAATTTGTTTTATTAATTTTGATTTTTTTTAATATTAAGTCATTGTTGAGAATTAGTTATTTTTTTATACAATACTTTGGATGCTGCAAATTAAAGTCCCATAGTAAAAGAACTCACAACAATCCCAAAAAAATATTATAAATGCATTAATCTGAATTGATATTTCACACACAAAATCTATTCTGAATAAAGATTATAGCAAAGACACTGCAAATAGTCTCTAATATCTTTATTAAATCAATTGCCACTACCCTCAAGCCTTATTATATGCGTAGAGCATATGCATATGTCTTTTGGTCACACAACAATACCGACGATTATAGAATACCAAATCAATGGAGATCCAAAAGCTTTTTGCTGAATTACAAATCTCGTAGTTATGCCTAAAGCCATAATGGTTAGATTTCAAAGGCTTTTCATTTATTTGGAAATCTCAAACATTTTTACAATTAATAAAGGATAAAATCGATTCTTCATCTTCCAAATTGGAAAAATAAATATGTGGAGAAATTGTATTTTTTTGTCGTGCTTTGTGATTGAAGCATTTTAACCTCTTAGACTAAATAATTTTTTATTAGATTTGATAAGTTGATAGGGAAATATGTCCTTTACAACATGTAAAAAATGTCAAACTCCTATTCCAAACTATTGGTTATAGACAAGTCGAAATATTAAAACCCTATTTTAAAAAATTCTCCACCTTACCTCTACGCTAGGTATTTCATGGCACACTATTTTAAAATAGAATTTTATGAAATTTGGTGAACAAATAGAGGAATATTTCCTTTGCAACATGTACAATTTCATACCTTAAATCTAAAATAAGGAAACATATTGATAAAAACATTAGGCCTTTATTAATACATATATAAATTCTAGAAATTATTGTATGCTCATTTAGGGAATTTGCATGGTAACTATTACCCATCCACATACATGGGTAATCTTTGGAGAAAAATTTCTCCTATGATGCATCTTGCCAACTGATAACTCCTAATATGTTCCACACCTAGTTAAGCTCAAATACATCTCACCCATTTTCTAGTAAGTGCACTAATTGATCTAGCCTACTCATTCAATAAAGGCAGGCCAATTATTTTGAGGTGCATTGACCATTATTGCATTCAAGTTCTTTCATGTAATTATTGAGATGATCTAGTATGGATCATAGCTTGAAATTGGATTATAGACCGCTATTCTTTGTTTATGTGTTCCCTTATTTCATCTTGGTGGTTATATTTTCCCATAGTCTAATGTCACCTTCCTTAGGGTCTTTCTTTCCCTAACTAAGAGGGGCAAAAATAGGAGGCTCTAATGATGGTAGTACTCCATGTTATTCATACTTAACATGTTGCATCATTCCCCTAATTTCATTAACCCATTTTGTTATTGTTTGTTGTCAATCACTTGTATTGGTTTCCTATTGGCCTTGTCCTATGAGAAGGGGCTGGAAATACCCAAGGTTGATGTGGCTATAAGAAAAGAAAAAGTATGAGCGAAATACCAAAATGAAAAATAGTGGCAAGGGATGTAAACCAATCAAAATCCAATTATATCTTTAGATCTATCCCCTCTTAGATAGCCACTCATTCCAAGGGTATCCATGCATATCACACTTATCAAAGTAAAAGGAACTCTCAATGAACATCCTGACCTTAGTGAAGCAATAAATTACCCATTAATAAAGGAGAATTATATCATCATTTTTACTTGACAGATTAATGAATCTTGTTAAACTAACCATGTCAAATGAAGAAAAAGGAAAATAAGGGGGCTTGGAAAAACAAAGGCATGGGAAGGTAACTAAAGTAGCTAAGTGCTTCCTCTGTAAAAGCATTGGTTGAAAATGGTTCTACATAACTTAGTATAACATTATGATGCCTTTCATGAAATAAATCCTAAGCCATAACATTATCACTTACACCTATCATTTGAAAGGGTTTTCCTAGGAAATATTCCCCCCTTAGTGTTAAAAGCACCTAATAAAGTTACATGATGACCCTCCCATACCTAAGCACAATAACCCATGCACAATCATAAGCTAGTAAGACATTTGAAGATTATACTTGTGTGAAGTACTTTGTTAGATTTGACATTGAACATGGTTCACCTTAATGCTCTTATGGTTCTTGTACCCATAATTTTGATTTTACTTTATTCCTTGAGTATGTGTTAGGTGATTCCTTTAGGTACAACCAAGATCACTTGAGGGATGATACTATTTTTCTCTAGCTCTTCATAAATGATGTCCAACCACTTTGATGTTGATGCAAAGCAATTTAACAAAGGATGTTAGGAATATTTTGAGGGATATTGACTTTGAGGGTAACTTGGCATAGTTGAGACCCTCCCTAAGCCTCGAGGCCCTAGAAATTGATGATCCATACCATGATGTTTCTTAGAGATTAGGTGTGCCCAAGTGATGACAATATGCCCCTGGGCTAACATTGTACCTTCTTGATGAATGTTTCTCTTCTCTTGGTGATTTTTGAGGATGATGATGGCTTGGTATCCCACTGGAGGTGATTTCACATGTCGTGCCACAACGATATTATTCCCTAAGATGATGGCATCACCCTAAGATGATGCATTTGGTGATGAGGGGGGCTTACTAGAGGATGATGTGAGAGGGTTTTCTTTGATGATGAGACACCACTTTGATGAGGAGACATGACTTATGGGATGAGATGGACCCTTTGGGCAATCCCTTACACATTTCTTGAAGAGATATGCATTTTGGGAGATGATGCCACCCCTAGAGGATTTTAAACTCATAGGTGTGGGTTAATTGAGGCTTATTTTCATGTTGTTCCATTATTTTGGCTTTGTGGGTCGACTTGGTGATATATCCACCTTGTATCATGGATTTATCTATTTTTAGGGGTTTTAGCCTAATTTGAGGATAAATTGACCTAGTTTCTCTTATATAAATAGAGAGTTGATTTACCTCTTGGATTCATTGTCACACTTGTATTATAACTTCTCCTCATTAGTGACTCCTCTCTCTTGTGTGCAATGGAGGCCAATTTGAGTAATTGTCTTGGGTATATTTTGGGATGAGATGTGATCTTTTTTCATAGATGGTTATGGTGAATCTTAGATGTTACATGGTGAAATAAGTTAGTTTATTTGTTTTATCTTGGTATTATGCTCCATGGGATTAATGTTCTTGAGTTAAGTTAGTTTATTTAGTCATTTGTTTCATTTTCCCTTGTTGAGTTAAACTATTCATCCAAATATTTAAAGCATAAAGATAGGTTTTTCTTTCCATTAATCATCCATACAATTGAGAACCTAAATCTCAAACCCCAGGGTAAGTTTATTTTCCCTAATTTTGTTTGGATTTAAATTCACTCCAAAGGTAAGTTAATTTATTTTCCCTAGTTTTGTTTGGATTTGAATTCACTCCAAGGAACCCCTTTAATAGTTTGTATCCTAGACTTTGTATTCCCTAGATTGAGTAGGAATTAGTTTATCTTACTTGTGACACTTTTCTAAAATAAAATTGTTTTCTGTTTTATTTAATGGTAAGTTAAGGTCAAATTTCAACAAAGTCTTGTATTTTCAATGTTTACTGACTTGTTGATGTATGCCTTAGGGTTAGATATTGTTCAAAAGAACATTAGAGTGTTGATAAATAGACAACAACACACAAATAAGTATATGACAAAAAAGTATTAAGCCATCTCATTTGATATTCACACCATTGCTACAAATACATAATATAATGGGTGATTCCACCTCATAGAGAAATTTGCTTTGGATCCTTACACCTTCCATGGAGACTAGGCTAGGAATTATTAACTAACTCATTAGTCATCACTTGAGGATATAATACTAATATTCTAAAGGAATAATACAAATAAATGTGATGGTTAAATTTAATAATTAATAAGGTAAGCCATAGGTTGACATTTCCCCCTTCAATCACACATCTATATCTCTATATCAAATAAGAAACAAACACTAACGTAAAAATTGATATACTAGTTCTTTTAGATGCCTTTGATTTGAGCTTTAATGAAAAATATGCGTAAAAAGCCATCAAAAAAAAATGTCAGATGGTTCATCCGAAAGGAATTGGAAAGAGTTGAAATCTAGAAGTAGACAACTACCAATGTTTGAATATTTTCAAATTACTTGAGATTATGATCATTCACAAATTAAGTTAGCTAAAAGAAGTTGACATCTTCTTTTAGTTAGTGAAGTGTTATCACCATTGAAGCACTTTCTAAATATGGGGATTTGGGTTGACTACTAACCATTTTGACATTTTTAGATGTTGAACAACATCCTAATGTACCCCAATTGGATAATGAAAAGCTAAATGAGAGAAGCCCACAATGGATGTTGGATCTTCCAAAGTGTTGATTCAATGAAGATTTCAAGTTCTAGATTCCATGCCTAAGCGTTTATGATTTGTAGACCAATTATCTTATTGAAGTGATGAAATTTTTGCGATGCTCCTATTTCTATTGATGTCACCCATTTGGAATTTTTCTATGTCTACTATGTACAGATTTTATAACAGTATCTTTTTTTTGCATGACCCACAAACATGTGATAACATTTTTCAATGTTTCATTGATTATTATGACTGAATTGCTCTTGATTGTTTCCAACAAGGTTTCTAATAAGGAATCCAATTCCATGATTTTTGACATCATTTAAAAATCTTGCTTAGACTCATTTTCTTGAGCCCGCTCAAAAAAGTTTGTTTGCTTGCACTTGTTTCTCATGCGCACCTAATTTTTGTTTCTAACAAGTTGAGGATGCTAGATACTACCAAAAACGCACCCTAATTGGTGATATTTACATTAGTTTGAGTTTTAACCACACAACCCTTGTCAATTTTGACTCAGGATTTCAATGACTCAATGAAGTCTTCAACATCAATGAAGTCTTCAACATCGACTTTAACCAAGATTGTGCCTAAAAATTGCAATGCAATTCAATTTTGATTTGACACTTACAAAAATATTATCATAAATATAATTAAGTTTAATCCATAAACTTAAAAAAAAAACATTATTTGCCCATTACAATTCATCTTGTGAATGTTACATAACGCATTGAGTTTATAAACCTAATTTTTTCATAGTCTTCATGATTAATGTAGAATTTTTGTTGAAAACCAATGTGATCAACAATTTTAATGCTTAAATATATATGGTAGTTACTTGATTGCAGTTTCTTTGAATGAAATTGATTTTGTGCTTTACTTGTTTTGTACTATATGTATATAGTTTGTTTTAAATAATAAATCAGAAACATAGTGTTAAAACTAGACACTGTAAAAACATTGTGCATCCAACCTATGATACAAACACCAAGCACACTTAAAACGCCCTTATTCATTTGTGAGTATACCTAAAATATCTAAAATCTAATTGTGCTGAGAATGCAGAGTTTTGTGGGTAACATTCCATTTTACAAAGCAGACAACCTCATATAATTGTTCATTTAATAACTCGTGAGCACTAGTGTAATCATTAAATTCAAATTTATGGGACAACTGGAACCCATTTTCATGCTTCAAATCTTTTGTTGGCTTCTAGGTCATTGTCGCACTATCGGGCTCCCCGAATGTATCAGAGGCAGAGTTAAAGAGGACCGAGGAAGGATGGTCTTTATGTTGTGTTGTTAGCGGTTTTGTGTTGTTTTGAGACTGATCTATTATATTTTCAACAATTTTTTTTTAGATTAGTTATAAATGATCACTAAAAAATTTTAGACAAATTTCTTAAATACTAGCACAACCACATTTATTTAAACAATTTTTTTAAATACTAGCACAACCACATCTATTTAAATAAATGTGGTCGTATACACTAGGTATATATCAATCACTCACATGTATAACTATAATTATTTAAATAAATGTGGTTGATATACACTAGGCATATATCAATCAATCACATGCACAATTACATTATTAAATGTGGTTAAAAAACAACGATAAATATTAGTTGTTATTAAAATTATTATTGATCAATATATTAATCATCGTTATTATTATTATTATTATTATTATTAATTAATTATTAAAATGGTATAGATTGTAGCCCCATGGGGGTAGGCGAGTTAGTAATCATAATGTGGTGAAGTTCGTTAGAAAGGCGGGCTCCGTACTGAAGGTCACGAGTTCAATTCCCCCGGACTAACCCGGAGCTGTGGTGAGGGGCGGGCGCAGTTCCCAGGGGTTATAGTGGTAGTGGTTAGAATCGACCCCATGTAACACGAGTTGTGAGGTTGCTCCAGTTGTCAATTCCTCTATAAGCAAAAAAAATATAATGTTATAGATTGAATATTGATATTGATATTGGCATATACCAACCAGACTTAATAAATGTGGTTGAAACGTCGATACTCAGTAGTTATTATTATTATTATTATTTAACAATAAAGAGTAGGAGATTTATACTAATCTGTGCCAAGTCACAAAAAAAAACAGCAGGTTACATTTCGATTACATTGTTATCCAAGGGCATTTCTGATTGCAGATGGGCTGAGCAAGCCCCTTTTCTTTTCAAAATTTCAAACTACGACTGAGCATTTACATGTATACTTGTATAAACTTTGCATTACTACCCTAAAATCAAAATATATTTAAAATTCAACATAAATCACTGACAAGTGAGGTAGACTAGTCATCCATTTCTGCAGGCCAATTAAGGTCAATTCCAATTGATACCTCAGTGTTCTGAGAGTTCTTCATAACCAGTTGAATTTGTAGATCTTCAATTTGACTACGCAGGGCATGCACCTCATCTTCCAGTTGCCTAATCTTTTGGTTCTTCTTTAAGCTCTTATCTTGCATTTTCCAAGCTTCCTAGTGTTACTGTTGAAAACACTTCCAAAAATTAGCCAAACTCTCCCTCAATTCATAATGCTCTCTCTCACAAGGCCCACAAACATGAGGGGAGAATGCAGCCAAAGGTGGGCGCTTCTGCCATTTCCAATTAGAGTGGTCTACCGACCTATCTGAGTGTCGACGTCAATAGCTCTAGGAGTCATAATTCATGATATCGAAGGGAAAGAGATGTCCTGGGGGAAAATCAGTGACCCAATTTCTATAGAGGAACATAGACGTGATCCAATTTCCACTGAGGAGGAAAATAGACCCAATTGAGACAAAGGAACAAAAAATAATGACCCAATTGACACAATGGAACAACAACCAGAGACCCAATTTCCACAGAGGAACAGAGACCTTGAACCAATTACCACTAAGGAGGGACAGTGACCCAATTGACATAGTGGAACAAAAAACAAAGACCCAATTGACACCACAACACCTAGAATCATGCCAAAGTAAGACTCAGAGTCTCCAACAATTCTCTCTTCGACACTTATCTCTAACAATTGGCACTCACCAAATTGAAACTCTCCGAAAATTATCTCAACAACCAGAATTATCCATAAACAATCCAGGCTCTGCCAGAGAGTCTTCCCGCTTACGACCTTCTGGGCAGAATCCTTTCTTTTGCATAATTTAAGAGCTTTGTTCCCCAATTTATAGTAATTGTCAATCCCAGAGATTACATGCTTACCTCTGGGGTCCCAATTCACTGCCATGGTTATCTTGAGGCCTGAAACAACTTCCACCATAAGAAAATTAACTATCCCTCAAGCGAGCCATCTGATCCAGCCCAGAGGAATTAAATGAGGCTCTTGATCTGAGGAATCCCACATAGCACTGGTTTGATTGCTCTTGCTATGAAATAAAATGCGAAAATACACAAAGATTTCTAAGACTTATTCCCTTCTTCACGTGAAGTGTCCTAGGGGCTTAGATATGCAACCATGAGCTAAGGGTGAGGTAATGCTTATGCTTAGATGTTGCTAGTTGGGAGGGACGAGGGGGTGCCAATATAGATGTTGGATGTGATGGATGCGCGGTGTGAGGGAGGAGTGGAGAGGGGGAGGGGGGAATGAGGGGGCAGAGGAGGTGGCAGGTTGATGGGGATCAAAGAGGGGGAGGAGCGGAGGAAGAAGGGGAGAGGAGGGGACAAAGGGAGATACGACTAATTCACTCCAAGGGAGGGGAGTGGTAGCATGTATTATTATAGCTTTTAATTCTAAGGGATAAGACTTTTGTGTCTAGTCTTTAGTGTAGAAGGAAAGATTTATCATCAAATTTAGGACATTCATGTTTGGGTTTAGGGGATGTGATGATGACCTTCAGTTCCATTTACCTTGTTGTAACTTTCTTTCATTTGGCAAGCCATATTGGCTTCCATATCTGCCTTCTTATTTAGACTTCTTAAAATATGAAAGAGTTGTAGATGCTAAAAGAGAGGGAGCAAGCCAAGGGTTCTCTTTAGTATCTAATTTAACTTGTTATTCTAGACTGTTGTGTGCTTGAGTTCATTTTTTTTATAATTAGGAGAGAATCCCCCAAGATATTCATTTCCTTGATTCCTTTTTGTTGAGTTGGAGTTAGGCCAAAATATAATCCATAGGCTTCTGCTTGTTATTTGTCTTCCTGCCCAAACCCCAAGCATACTGATAAAAACTTATTCCACCGGGATTAATGAAAATCCCTCCCCCTCTTCCCCGGATGTGGGTGCTCTCGAGGCGCATTTACGGTGAGTTAATTCTTCACCGGCAGTTGGCTTCACACCTGGCGAGTGGAGCACGGCTCTCATGACCTCAGCGCAAACGATATGAATGTCATTAGATGCAGGTACATGACTGTCTTGCATTTGATAATGAATGCGCGCCCTGTTCGAGACCCGACGCAGGGTGTTTTAAACATGGTGCAGGTTCTGGTTGGGGTATTCGTATTCATCAGGTCTCTCCATACCCGTCCGCCTTCTCCTCTGCATCCCTGCTCTGCTCTGATAGCTGGAAGGTCTGTCTCGAGCCTGCTTCTCACCTGGTTTGCCCATATTTGGTTTTGCTTAAACCCCTTCTCCAGTCTCCATAGCTTATTGATGATGGTGCGTCGTCGTGGTGTTCCTCATCGTGGAGGCATCAGTGGTAGGCATGGTAGCATGCAGTCTCCCCCCCAGAACATCACTCCACTAGCTACGGCTTCCCCGACCTCTGTTCATGGCCGTCCCATTCCACACAATTCCTTTCAGACGACCTGCTTCAAATTTCATAGTCGGCTTAACAGCATAATTATCTCAGCCAGCATCACGGTTATTTTGGCTGAGGAGGAAGATAAGCCCAGTAGCTCAGTCCAAACCTCTCCGTTGCAATCCCAAAATGACAGTGAGTTTCAGGAAGACTTGGTTGGAACAGTTTACAAAGGGGATGATATGCAGGAAGCGAGAATGTCGCCAGGTGATTCTACTCAGCACAATTCGCCTTCGACCGAGCCGACACATCCCTCTGGTGGCATTCAGATTTTGGTCGCTTCTCCAGGTGGCGGCAACGTGGGAGATGGGGACAATGCGGCAGACATGTGGATGAGCTCTCCTCGCGAGATGGATAAGGACGCTCCGAACTCTCCGCATCATGTTTGATTTCCTTGGTATCGCGTATTCTGCTGGCTTTTTCTCGTCCGCTCTTTCTCTCATTTTGCTATGCGTTTCTGGTTCATGTTAATCAATCCTGTGTCGTGTCTCGATTGGATTTCACTATCAGCCTTTATAGTTCTCTGTTATGCATCAGGTCATGGCTCAGAAAGCCATTGTTTTTGTTGTAATTTTGTATTTGGGTATTGGGTTATCAGGGTTATTTGTAAAGCCACAGTTTTGGACTGTTTTTTGTAATGGGGGTCTCCACTTCAGTTTGTGCTATTGTCTGTAAGGGACCCGAAAAACATGTTCATGAGTTTTCTCCACCCTGAGAGTGTTCCTACAGGGGTATATGTCTCTCAAGGTCTCAAGTTGCTGGATGGCTTCAGCCTCCTCTGAGGTTTTAACCTCTCTGTAAATATTTTTCTCTTTTTTAATAGAAATAGCCTTTATTCAAAAAAAAAACTATCCCTCCCCTCTTACCACCCCAATTATTATTAGCATTAATTAATATTTATATATTTATGAAAATCAATATTGTTAATAATATATATTGAATATCCATATTGATATTGGCATATACCAACATATTTAAAAAATCAAATAATTAAACTTATTAAATATTAATTAATTATAAATTAATTAATTAATTAATTATAAATATTTAAAAATTAAAAATTATTAAATAATAATAATAACCATAATATTGTTAATAAAAATATTAATTAATTTATAATTTAATTAAATATTAAATATAATTAATTGATTAATTATTATTAATAATAATAATAATAATAATTAATTCATATTTTTATAATAATCAATTAATTAATTAATTTTTAAGTCTCATTTATGAAAATATAATAATAATAATGACATTATTTTATTGAAAATATAATAATAATAATGACATTATCTTATTATTATTATTTGATATTTACAATTGGAAATACAATGAGAAATTTTACTGCATGTGCCCAGAAACAGAGGAATATGCCAGAACCACTTATGCATGCATCTGTGTGGAAATGGACTTCGGCGTTGAATTCCCAACTGAGATAAACCTAACAAGTAAAGACTATGTGTGGAACCAGAAACTCGCTTATGAAAGTGTCCTCTTCAGATGTCGATCCTGCTTTGAGACGGGCCATCTAGCCAAAAATTGCCCAAAAGCCTCCTAGAAAAATTTTGCTAGAAAAAACCACCACAGATCTACATGGTGGGAAGGAGCACAAAAAGAACACTACGTTTTCATCGAAGAAGAATACTCTAGAGAAAACTCTGAATCACAAGAAAGAAACAACTCTCAAGACAAGCAGGGAGAAAGCCCCGCCCAGCAACAAAAAAGTGAACTTGACAACCCCTCAAGCATCAACAGTTATGAGGATTCAAATACCGCACAAAATAAATCTTCATTTAACAGCAAAGCAGATCTCCTAGACCAAACTTCTTCTCCGTCTATCTTCAAGAGGACGAACACAATAGATCGCGAAGCTAAGACACCAATGTCCCAAGAACCAGAAGAGATGCAAGATACAGGGAGTTGGAAGACCGTAGAGAAAAAAAAGAACGCTACAGCATCAATCTCGCCAAGAAAGACGAGGAGCTAGACAATTAAAAACTAAGAAAGTTATAGGTCCGATAGACCAATTTAGTCTCAGTGGACATTAACCACTATCATCATCATTATATATTTATCAAAATCGATATCTTTAATAATAGATTGAATATCGATATTGATATTCACATATACCAATCATATTTTGATATTAAATAATTCAATTAATTAAATATTAATATTATATTAATTTTTCATTTTAACTAATTTTACATCGTAAATTAATAAATTAAATTATAACTATTTATAGTACTCACACATAATCCACCATAATTAATCAATTAATAACTATAATTAATTAATTAGTAATGAATGAATTAATTGATTAATATTTAATCAATTTATTATAATTAATTAATAAACAATTTGTTATTATATATATATATATATATAACTAATTAATTAATGTTTAATTTTATATTAATTAATTTAACATTGTAAATTAAGTAATTTCTAATTACAATAATAATTACTTATATAATCAATTACTTAATTAATGCCTATTCAATTTATTTTTTGGAACGATATCATATTAAAATTATTTGATGATGATGGTGGTCCCCTAACCATATTTTATTTTAATATTTAATAAAATAATTATAATTAATTAAAAATTAATTAATTATTATATTTAATTATTATTACTTTTTTATAATGAAGTAACAAGATAAATAAAGTAATTTCTCATGGCAATTAATTATTACTTATCTAATCAATTCTTTAATAATTATATAATCAATTACTTAATAATTAAGTATGAATTTATCAATTAATCCATTAAAATTTCAATTATGTTTTAATTTATTTAATTAGTAAATACCAAATAGTTTATTTCTTATTTATTTATTAAATTTTTAATAAGCTTATTATTAATTAATCAACCAATAAATTAATTTATAATTTATTTTTTAATTAAGTGTTATGATTAATTAAATAATTATTTGGTTAAATAATTAAATGCTCCAATTTGCATACCTAACAACACTATCAACTTTCCTGTTTTGGAAGTTGGATAGACGAAAGTAGGGGCTCTAGTGTTTGTTGTTGGACCCCGACCCCGACCACTTATGTCAGGGAATACATTATTGTTGTTGGACCCCGACCCCGACCACTTATGTCAGGGAATACATTATGTTCATGTATGATACATTGCTTTAAAATTATTGTAAAGTTGGAAGAGGAAAATAATAATGAGATAATCATCATGCTTTCAAAAGTGTCCATTGCGGTTAATATTTGAAAGGTGTTATCTTTATTTTCAATTAATTTGTAATTGACTACTCTAGTAATGAAGTTTCAGAGCTGATCTTTGTCCTCCATATATTATTTTTGTGTGGATTTATTAGGCATTGCAATTCTCTATTATGTTTTTATTGAGTTAAATTGCAGATTGTGGGTTGTTTTCATATATTATTTTTGTGTGGATTTATTAGGCATTGCAAGTCTATATTATGTTTTTATTGAGTTGATTTATAGATGGTGGGTTCTTTTTCTCTAGTAATGGTTGATGTGTAAATAGTGATTATCATGCATTTATCATCGTTTTTTTCTCGGTGCCAGATTGTGGTTGTTTTCTTGGTCATGGTTAATGTATACGTAGTGATTATCATGCACTTATCAACGTTTTTTTTGTTGGTGCCAGGGTTATCCTTTGAAATATAATTTCAATTCAATAAATTTAATAAAAAATGTCGAGTGCAATAGAAAAAAAGACAATGAAAACCTAAACATGAATGTGGAATGTTGGTTTCTATAATTCGGTTATGTTACAACAAAAGTACAATGGCAGACATAATAACATTTCTTTTTCTAAGAAAAACTGATCTATTAATAAGGACATAATATACAAAGAGGCTCTGGCCTTAGTGGTACTGGGTCAGTTATATGACCATTTTGAACATCAAGCCTGAATATCACCACTGCCCCAGTTGGGGAAACCAGTCCAAGAACGAGATTAGGAAAGTTCATTTTACCCTCGCAGGGGCTATAGTTCCAAAATTAAAAAATTGTTACCAAAGGACTGTAAATTTCACAGTTTATCTAAAAATTATCCACAAAAACCAGCTCATGAGAACCCATGTTTGTAACCCGAGCTGGAAACAAAATTCAAAAATTGATCCGATATGAAACAAAATTCAAAATTGAGCTGGAAACGTAAAAAGGCAGAACTGGACTCAGGACCCGACACGTGACCTGGCATGCAGCTGCAAGGTGGCTTCTGTTGACTCTTCCTCCACAATCGGACACTAGCCGTATTCTTTTGAATCAATGTTCTCTACATGCCCGCCACCTGCAGTGCCCTCCATTTGAATTCCTTTGTCCTTGTGGGTGGCTTCGCCTCCCAGAGTCTTCTGTCGGCTACTAGATGAGTTGTCCATGTCTCTCAGCAGGTGGCTAGAGCTCGGCTCCCCTTGAAAGATGCCGGGCTAAGGAGAATCTTGCTAATCTCTCGGTTGAGCTTTGGTTCGGGACAGGAAGCAGAGACCTCTCTGAAATCCATCGTGATGGTGGAAATTATGAGTGGCTTGTCCATGGAGCATCGAAACTGGAATTGTGCTTGCTAGTAGGAGGCAGTGGTAGCGAACTGCTGGGCGAATCCCCCTAAATGTCGAACCTTGCTGGTGCCACAGCCATTGCGAGTGTCCGGGTATCTACCAAGGAAGCAGGAATTGGAGGGGCTAGGGGGAGGGGAGGCAGATGGGGAAGTGGAGACAGAAGGGGGCAGGGACGAAGGGCGAGTGGTGCCGCCCCAACTACCACCTCGCCTGCTTCTCATTCTATGTCGACGGTGCATAATTTTGCATCTATAAAGCTGCAGCAAGCGGTGAATTGCAGGGTCAAGAGCGGCAGAGGGGATGTTGTGGGGAGTAGGGGAATCCAAATTTGGACCAGAGGAAGGGGCTGAGACCTCAAAACGCAGGTGGCAGAGAAAGGACTGAGAAAAATGGCAACCATTGCCCAGGTCGATGCAGCAGAGGAGTCTGCAACATCTTCTCGTGGCAGTGCAAAGGCTCGGCTTTGCTGCAAAGGGATGGCAAGAGCAATTGAGAGGCCGAATAGGGGAATGCGGGGGGCTCTGTTCCATATTTCTGAATTCGCATAGAATTTCTCGAGTTTCCCAATTGATTAATGGCGCAGGCCAAAGAGCCAAAACTTGCCATAATTCCCCACAGGCGAAGGCGCAGGTTGCCATACGGATTAGCCATCTGCTTCTCCGGCGGCTCATGCACATTAATGACTTATTTAACACCCGCATCTAGGGGAACATAATAACATTTTTTAAAATCCAATAAACGATAGATTAAATCCAAATCTAAGGAAAATTAATGTTCCCTATGTTTAAGGGTAACTTTATGATTTAGGAAGAAATGCATTACCAAACTCCATTGGATATTGGAGAATGCAAAAGCACCGTTTTGAAAGAATATTCTAATTAAAATGAAGAATTTCATTAATATGTATGGTTTATTGGATTTTTTTTTTAACACTAATATATATTTAAAAAACAGGAAAGAAAATCATTAATATATATTTGGAGGTTGGTTAATTTTTAAATTAGTTACAATTCATTGATATTCAAATTACTTTAATTGTAACTTTTATAGCTAAAAAAATTGCCTTATTATGTAAGATGTATTGGATGAAATTCATTGACATTATAGTCATTTCAATTTTAATGAGAGTATATCATTAATAGATGATTTTTTTTTTGAAAAATATTATATCATTAATAGATAGGCTTTTATTTCAAATTTAAAAGATTTTTTTGAAATTTTTATTAATATATAGGTTTTGGAGATCATGATTTTTGGACAATGCTTATGATGCTTTCCTTGTAGTTTAATTTGTCTCTCATCTAAAATCTCTGCATTCACCAATGAGACTAAATTAATTATCAAGGGCAAGGTTGTAAAATCTATTTTGATTTCTTAAAACCCAAATGCAGAGGAAGAACTCTCCCTCTCGCATTTTATGGAGCAATCGAGGGACTACCTTCTTCGCCCTTTGAAGGCTATGTTTCCTTCTTTGAAGTGAAGGAGAAATTCAGTTAATTATATTTGGAAAAAGATATTTATTAGAAGTTAGGAAAAAATATCAGAGAACACACGAACTTAACTGAACACAAACACACAAAGCTTGTCCATTCGATTACCAAAGAGGGGTTTTTATAGACTGTGGATAAGTTTCTCGATTCGGTGATGGTGACTTCTTCGAGAAGCTATCTAACTCTAGAAACTTCCTTTTGAATTCTCCATAAGGAACTAAACTCTACGCATTTAATGCAGATGGTTATAATTAATGATTTTCAACGCTCCCCCTTAATTCCAACCATAAGATAAACACACAAAATACCCTATAACACAATACATAAGACACATACATACTCTTAATTGACATGCCTACTAGTCTAAGTCTCAGCTAGGCTTACAACATAATTTGGATTTTGTATAACACATAACTTATTTCTACAAAACTAAAATTTTGCCTTCGCAAGAGGCTTAATGAATATGTTAGCTACATTCTCATTTGTATTACAATATATTAAGGCATTTTCTTGTGATTGGAACTTTTCTCTTACAAAATGATATTGTATCTATATGCTTTGACCTTGCATGACATATAGGATTTTTCCCCAATTTGATGGTGCTTTGATTATCACATCTAATCATTGTAGGTTCTTATTGACATTCACCAACATCTTCAAGTATTCTTCTGAGCCATATTACTTCGCAGGTGGCACTACATAATGCTTTATACTCTGCTTCAGTTGATGACAAGGAAATTGTTGCCTGTTTCTTACTGCTCCATGATACAACTCTTGATCCTATTTGAAGATGTATCCAGTGGTGGATTCCCTGTCATCTGGATTTCTGGCCCAATCAGAATCAGAATGACCTGTCAATTCAACATTACAATCATTAGTATATTCAATACCAAAATTGATAGTTCCCTTTAAATATCGGAGGACCATTTTTGTAGCTATCCAATGACTTTCATGAGGCTTAGCCATAAATTGACTATGTTTACTGCATAAGCAATGTCTAGTCTATTGGTAGTGAGATAATTCAGGCTTCCCACTAATTGTCGATACAATGTTCCATTCACCTCTTTTGTTCCATAATCACTTCTCAATTTGATATTTTGTTCCAATGAAGTACTCACTGCTTTACATCCATTCATATGAAATCTCTTTAATACTTCATTTGTATATTTGCTTTGTGTGATTAAGGTTCTTCCAACATCTCTCCATACTTCAAGACCTAGAAAATAGTGCATCTGACCAAGATCCTTTATCTCAAAGTCTTGTGATAGCTTCATTTTTATATCTTTAATCAATTTATCTGCACTCCCTATTATTATTATATCATCAACATATATAGAGAGTAATACTATATCTCCATTTAAATATGTCTTGACATACAACTTAGGACCATTTTTTCTTTTGTTAAATCCTTGCTGAAAGAAGAATTTATCGATTTTCTCACAACAAGATCTAGGTGCCTATTTTAGTCCATATAAGGCCTTTTTTAACTTGCATACAAGATCTTTTTGTCCCTTGTTTACAAATCCTTTTGGTTGAAGAAGATAAATCTCTTCTTTTAAGTCACCATTTAGAAAATCTGACTTCACATCTAATTGATGTAGCTTCCAATCATATTTAGTTGCCAATGCTATCATTATTCTGATTGTATTCATTTTTGCAACCAGGGCAAATGTATCTTCATAATATATACCTTCCTTTTGTGAATAACCTTTTGCAACCAATCTTTTCTTATACTTGTCTATGCTAGCATCTGCATTAAATATTATCTTGTACAACCATTTTGATCCTATAGGAACTTTATTTTTAGGTAATTTTGTTAATTCCCAAGTTTCATTTTTCATTATAGAGTCATATTCTTCTTTCATATCTTCCATCCATTATTTATGATTTTTAGCTTGTTCATAATTTAAGGGCTAAAAAATAGTCATTACTTGAGACATTAAAGAATAATATTTATACCTAATAGGGGTTTGAATCTGTCGTGTTGACATTCTTAGAGATTCATTACACTGTGGAGTACCTTCTATTCTTCTTCTTCTTTGTGGAGTGCCTTCATCACTTCTTTGTGGATTTTGACTTCTTGGCATGTCTTCTAGAATGTCCATGTGTTCTTGAGCTTGAGTTGATTCCACAACTTCTTCTTCTTCCTTAAAGCTTTCATACGGAGGCAGCCATACATTATGTTCATCTTCTTTATTTGTTTATTTGCATGCTCGTGAAATATAACATCTTTACTTGCAAAGACCTTATGAGTACTTGGATCATACATTTTATATGTTTTTTGATCAGCACAATATCCAATAAAAATGCATTTGATGGCTTTGGCATCTAAATTTCTCCTATCCTCTTTAGGAATATGAGCAAAGTCCTTGCATCCAAATATCCTTAAATGACTAGGTTTAAAACCATAAAATGCTTCAAATGGTGTTTTGTTCTCAAGATACTTAGTAGGGTTTCTATTTTTATGATATACAGTTGTATCAATGGCTTCAGCCCAAAACCTATTATAAATTCCTTTACTTTTTAACATACTATGAGCACATTCAACTAATGTTCTATTCTTTCTCTCAACTACTCCATTTTGTTGAGGTGTACGTGGTACTGTAAATCATTGCATAATTCCATTTTGTTTGCAATATTTCATAAAATCTCATGAACTGTACTCACCACCTTTATCTGATAGAAGAATTTTAATTCTCTTTCTTGTTTGCTTTTCAACCATACTCTTGAATTCTTTAAAGTATTCAAACACATCACTTTTGTTTCTTATAAAGTACACCCATGTGTATCTAGTGCTATCATCAATAAATATAAGAAATTAATATGCTCCACCAAGTGACTTAGTTTGCATTGGACCACATACATCAGTATGCACTAGTTCAAGTATTTCACTTTTTCTTCTATTTTCATGCACATGAAATTATTCCCTATGTTGTTTTCCTAGTGCACAACCTTCACATTCAAAGTGTTCACCCTTAATATTTGGAAGAACTTATACCATCAATTTCTTTTGTAGTAATATTAGGTCATTATGATTTAAGTGTCCATACCTTTGATGCCAAAGTTGTATATTTGACATGCTTGTTGATGCCAAAGCTTGATGCCCATTCTTCATTACATCCAACTTGTACAATCCTCCAACTCTCATTCCTTTTGCAACAACCTTGTATTTGTCTTGCACATCCTTTACCAAACAATGTGATTTCACAAATTCAACTTTTAAATGTTGATTGTAATAGTAGAGACTAAAATTAAGATCTTCTTTAATCCTGAAACATACACCACATTTTGAATTTGTTTTTCTTGTCTATTAGACATCATAACACTTATATCACCACATCCTTTAATTTCATGTGATCTATTATCTCCTCAATAGATGTGTCCACCATTATTAACCTCATGATAAGTATCAAACCAATCTCTTTTGCATGACATGTGGATTGATGCACCAAAATCTATAAACCAAGCATTATCATCATCAGTTTCTGCTAATAAAGCAGCATTGGACACAAACAATTTAATATTGCTAAAGTCATGACTAATTGCTTCATCTCTATCAACATAATTTCCTAAATGCCTTCTTTGTTTAAATTGATCGGACCTTCTTTTCATGCAGTTCTTAGCAAAATGACCAATTTTTCCACAGTAATAACACACATCATCTCTACTTGATTTGGCATTTGTCCTTCGTAAGGGTGTACCTTGAAATGATTTTACCTATGGCTTTCTCCCTTTATTTTTCTCCCATTGCTTTCCTTTGAATGATTGCTTCCCTTTAGCCATCAATGTTAAATCTGAATTGGGAGATTTCTGTTTAAGGCTTCTTCTCAACTCTTATTCCTGCATAAGTATACCTACCAACTCATCAAAAGTAGGAGCCTTCTCTCTAGCTGAAAGACTAGTGATAAACATTTGATATTCATCAAGCATTCCATTTAATGTCGCAATAACCAAGGCTATGCTAGATATTGTTTCACCAGTGTTACCTAATTTATCCTTTAGATCCTTAATTATAGAAATAAAATTACTTACACTTTCATTTACTTCCATCTTAATTGAATGCAACTTACGCTTTAAATACAATATTCGATTTGTAGTCTTTGTATCATACAAAATTTTGAGATCGTCCCATGTCTCCTTGGATGTTTTGCACTCTCTAATGTGTGGAATAATATTGTCCTTAACGGTCATCCGCAAAAGCACCTTCCTTTTGTTTTCCCATTGCTCCCAATCTTGAATTGCATCTTCTATGGCTTGAGGGGACACTGGCTTGACTTCAGCTCCAAACACAATCATCCATATGTTGTAGCCTTCCATCAAAGTCTGCAACTTAAACTTCCAATTTGCATAGTTTTTTCTATCTAGTTTGTTAGAATCTAATAGATAAGACTTTGCTAATACATTTGCCATGTTACTTATTTTCACCAAGTACCAATCACCAAAAACAAATACTAATTTTCACAAATATAAACCCTCAAGCATAAGTCATAAAATTTTATTCAATATCATTGGATAATATGGTTGCTCTCCTTTTTTAATAAAAAACCCTTTTTTTCTTTTTCTTTTAATTCTCCCTTTTTTAATTTGTTTATTTTTAAGCACAAAAAATCAAACTCAAAATTCACCACTCCACAATCTTGATTACTACACTACTCATCTATCCCTTTAAAACTTTATAGAAAACATAATGTGGATTAAAATAAACCCACTTACTCACATACAAATATTTAAATCATTTGTTGAAATATTTGTTAAAAGTATAAGGTTTAAACATCGTACTCACATTTTTTACTTCTAGCTACTCTATTTTTTTTTAAGTTTATATGAAATTATATTATGTCGTGTGGACATTGAAATGTTTTTTTTTTTTTTCTAAAGCAAGAGGCGTACTTTCATTATCATTAAATCAGAAAATAATTTACATAGATTACAACCATCCAAGTGGATCCATGGACCAGGTAAAAACTACCACCTAAAACCCTGATCCCTACCATTCAAAACAACAAAACCCTCAAATTCCAGACCATACCAAGGCCAACCATTCGACTCACCACATTCCGAATGGGGGGACTAACACTCATACCAATGAAATACTTAAATCAAAACGGAAATCAGCGTTGAAGCCTTTAATCTCCACCGTCAATACACCATGCTTGATCCAACGATAGAGGAAGGTATCGCAGTGCCAAGGAGCCTGATAATTAACCGTATGGACCCACTGACATGCTCAAAGGTTCCTAACCATAGATCTCCCAAGCTTGATCCAACGGTTGAGGAAGATATTGCAATGCCAAAAAGCCCGCCGCTTAACCTCATGGACCCACTGACATGCTTGATGATTCCTAGCCGTCGATCCTCCGTGCTTGATCCGACAGCCCAGGTTCATATTGCATGAGCCTAAAGCATTTCTGGTTAGCATGCGACAAGTCTTGGTTAAAGGGTGCAAGCCCCATAAGTGATGATTGACACTATGTGATTCATTTCACTAGTTTCAATCCCACTTCTTCACCCCTATGAGCATCACCCGATGCAATGAGTGCTAAGTGGACTATTCAAAAATCATGAGAAATTAGTCAGTTACGACTACCTCTCATGGAAATGGTCATACATGAATGACTTACTTAACGCAGTTGAATCCCAAAAAATGATATCTAAAGTTGAATCACTATTAGGTATGTATATATATGTCATGTGTATTACTAAAAATATACACATTTATTAGTTTCAATTTCATTCAAACTCTATTTTTCAATTTAATTATTTAATTTATATTTATACCCATTTACATAAAATTCTCATATATACAGATGAAATCAATATCGATGATGAGATGTTAGAAAATGCTTGTTTTTTTGTTTTGTTTTGTTAACTAGAATGAGTAGTATATTTATATATATAAATCATGCCCATTCACGATCAAAATCTGAATTTTACATCATATTTTTGAGCCTGCTAAGGGCATCTGACTATACATTCTACAATACTGAAATAGTAAATATTTACACTTAGAGATTTTCATACAAAAAAAAAATTAAACCAAGTGAGAGAACTAAATTACTCGTCCATTGACACTAGACTGTTAAGATCAAGTCCAATGAATTATTCTTCAGTCTTATGGTTATTATCCTCCATTTTGAGCTTTAGATGCTCAATTTGTTGTCTTAGCATGCCCACCTCATCCTCTAATTGTCATATGCGCTCCTTCTTTTTGAGTTACTACTCGTGCATGGCTAGAGCCTCCTTTTGCGGATGATGGATACACTGTTGCAGAGTAGCCAGACCTTCCCAAATTTCCAAATTCTCTTGCACATAGTCCTTATAGACATTCTTGTTTTTGACACCTTCCCGGGCTTTGCCCTCCCTTGACCCCCTTATCCTAGGCTGACAACAGCCCCAAGAACCGGACAGAGAGATTTCCTCTGTTGAATTATAGTGCACACTCATGATCTTCACCAGGGAACCACCTGAAAGCCTAGTCTCCAAGATGTCGCAGACCCCCAACTCTGGAATGTTCCAGGCACTTAACCCAAAGCCTGCAACGTTCTGCTCCTACTCCCCCGCCCGACTCAGCTTACCCACATAATTCTTAACCTCACTCAGATAACTAGAAATCTTCATATCAACACACAACTTCCCCTCTCGACTGCATACGCCTCCACAAACCACCCTGAAGGTCAATGCTTTGACCCAAAACCTACAGCAGATGCTCAGTGACCCTAGTTTCAGTTGTTGGGCCTTCACAAAGACCAACTGAGCAAAGATTAACCATAATCCATGACAACATATCAAATTGTTACTCTATTTATAGAAGGTTCAGGTTTGGATTTTGACGCGATACTAGAGAGTAGTACTCATGAAGCTGATATCCCAATATTCCACCTTAATTTCCCATCTATCCACCATGATTTTCCATCTATTCTCCTCATCCTTCATCCTAACCCACGATTTCCTCCCACATGCGGTCTGAGTATTTTTTCTCACACTCTCCCATTAACTTACCATCTTCTATGTTGGAACGTCGACCATTGCAACAGATTCTATGCCATGGGGGTTGGGATATCACGTTGTGATATCTCCCTAACCCAAGTGTAGTAAGTTTGAGATGAAAACAACCACGTTGTTGCAGCGAGGTGAGGCTACCAATGCCATGAGGTGCGAGGACGGTTTGGGCTGAGCAAATGCCGATGAGATAAGGACCAAAGAGCAGGAGGAGGAATGAAATTGAGAAGGGTGCCATAACTAAATGGACAGGAGGAGGAACAAAATCGATGGGAGGCTTAATGATATGGGAAGGAGATGGGTAACGGGGGCTAGGGAGGAGAGGTGAAATAGGAGTTGAGGGGAGGGGGAGGAAGGGTTGGGGGGGATTAAATAGGGAGTGAATGGGGGGGGGGGGTAAGGAGGGATAATGGGTTACATTCCTTAAAATTTCCAAATTTCTTTGCCTTTCTAAACTCTTGGTTGAGCCAAGAATTCTAACCATGGACCAATATTTGGAACCCATGACTAATATTAGGGAATGCATATCGTTTCTTCTATCCCATTCACTATACTTCTTTTTGCATTCAATTGATAAGCCAAATTTGCTTTCTTATCTACTTCCTGATTATTCCCTCTTCAGATGTGAAAGAATGACACCAAATCAAAGAATGGAATCATATCTTGGGATCTCTGAATAATTTGATTTAGGTTCATGTTTTTTGCTGATGAATTGTAGTTCATATGTTTTATGATCAACAGTGATTCTCCTAAGACTTGGATCTTTCTAATGCCTTTCTTTTGAGCCAAGGATAGTCCTAGAAACATTTTTTGAAGGAGAGGGGAATGTTAGGTCCCTATACTACTAGTGTAACCCCTTATTGTTATTATTGCAACCCCCTTATTGTATTATTGTGCCCATATAGTTCCCATGTTGTTATTATTGTGCCCCATAGAAGCCCACTATTGTTATTGTTGTGCCCGTAAAATATCATTGTTATGTAAGCTCTGATTGTTTTGAGACCCCTTAGACTCATATATATAGAAAGGATGTCTTGTCATTTATATCATCTAAGAATTGTTCATTTGTGTAATGTAAAGGAGGTTTCCCCCTCGAAGAGGCTGATTTTTAAGTCGTTGATCTATTTTTTCTATATTTTTGTGAGTTGGTTTCATAACACCACCGCTTCTCCCTTGCAAACGACATAGACACTAGAAACCAACCATTTGTCCTTGTTTCTCTAACACAAATAGAGTAAATTATCACAGCGCGTGTCAACCCAATCTTACAAGACACCCATGCACGAGGTGGGAAGTACAAGTACATGGGTCATACTATTTATTTCCCCCAAGACATGTCTGATATTGCCAACATCTTTCCATGCTTGGTTTCCGAATTGGCCATCGTAGCTGTTACTAGACATGGCTTTGACCACAAAAAATATGATTTCATTGTAAGTAAGACACATGTTTTTTCATATTTGGAGTACACACTATCCCATGATCCCTACTACAAGGATGTCCATGTGGACCAAGATTCAATATTTGTCTTGCCAGCTCACCCTACCGATATCTCTTCTCTCCTCTATCACATCACCACATCCTCTCTTGAACCAGGACTTTCCTTCCCTTCTTTTGATGATGACATTCTTGCACAACCCACCCCAACAAACCTCCAACCATCCTCTTTTGTATCAACACTCCCAAATTCCCATATTGAGCTTGAAGAAATATGAAACTACCTACACTTTCCTCATCCTAATTTCAGTACATCACTTTCCTAGCTCTCTTTCTCCCTCTCCAATATCAATGAATACACCATAGAAGGCCTCTTTTCTATGGCCTTCCCCACACTCTTCCCCACAGGGGTTGCCATGATTGGTCAACCACACCTTAGAAAATTTGAAATGCAAGAATATGCTTTGCACCTCATACGCTACTATGATAACAGTTTTCACTAGCATCCAATATTTCGGTATTACTTGTACAATCTTATGTTGTGGCATCGTAGTCAAGCAAATACTATTGTTTTCATGAAAATAAACCTTGAATAAGGCTTGCCAATGACTGTTGTATACCTTCGTGAACGCCTCCATGACATGCTTTATTCCATGCTTCCTGACCAAATTATGTACTTTGGATCAGGGACATGCTTATTATGGAACAAACGCAGAGGTGAAATCACTAATATGATCACACAAATAGGTAGCCCTACTTTCTTCTTCACCCTTAGTACAACTAACACCAAATTGCATGACCTTCACATGGTCATGCCTGGCGGTCTCCCCCAGATTCCTCAGAGTTTTCTCAATGGAGATTCCACAATATAATCAAGAATCCACATCTTAGATCATAGTACATTCATTTTTTATTCACAGTCTTCCTCGAAGAGGTCTTGCAAAAAGGTTTCCATGCAAAGGACTTCTGGTGCAAGTTTTTGTCTAACCATCCTTCTCCTCTTTGTTTTTTTCCTAGACGTACACTAACCTCGCAAGTTTTCCTTTCTCATATTTGCAGGTATGAGTGGCAACATAGGGGCTCCACACACATACATGGTTCCCTCTAGCTGGAAAATGCACCTAATATGGAAAACCTTGATTGGCATGACCAAGCCGCAGTTGATAGAACAAAGTCCTATTTCGATCAACACATTTCTGCTTGGAATCCTCGACCTATTGAACAACATGAACCTTATGTACACTACCCTATAAAGCATGACCCATGCATCCTCCCATCATCATTGATATTTTCATCCTCTCACATTCAGGACTACGAGGACCTTGTTAATTGCGTTCAACGACATCCAAAATTCCACCCCTCTTCTTGCCTTTGCAAAAACGGTCCTACTCTTGTTTTCCTCTATGGCGTTCCATGGGATTTGCATCCCACATATTCTTTGATGATTGATGAAAATGGATGAAAGAAATATGTCCCCACTCGTAATGACAACAGGTTAAATGTACACAACTCTGACATGCTATCCATATGGAGAGAAAACATTAACTGCCAACTATTTTTGTCTCATCGTGTTGCTCTCCACTACATCTCAAAATATGCAGCGAAATCAGAGACAAGATTGTAAAACTATCGCCAATTTTTTCCATGTGTCTGGTAGGTTGTCCACCCCAAAGCACCTATTTTTAATGTTGTCTAAAAAGTATTAATAGAAATAGGTTCCGATAGGGACATCGACACACAAGAAACATGCCACATGCTACAAAAAGTTCCCCTTTCACTTTGTAGTCGCTCATTTGTTTCCCTCAATGTTATTCCAACTGTTTTTATATGTGTTTCTCATTTTATAGGTGCCCCCTTCCCAACACCACCTTTCATTGTATCATACATGGATAGACCCCCTTCACTTGAAAAACTAACTCTTCTTGAGGTTGCACGTTCTTGGTCCTTCTCTTCTTAGTCCTTCTTTGCTCGCTGAAAACATAACCAACGGAAAAAAATAAACCATTCCAATATTGTTCATGTCTTGCCTTGCTATAGCTCGATCCCTTCTCCCATTGATGCATGCTATGCTTCTTTCTTCTAGAGTGAACAACTTCTATACTTCCCTTTTCACACACTCCCATCGGACATTGGTTCCACTAATGAAGTAATCATTTCACATTGGGAACAAAAACGAAATGTGTATGTTGCATGGCATGTTCATCGTGCCCCTGAAGACCCCCTTTCCCCTTGCTTTGATGACACCTCCAAAATGCTATGTCGAACCCCCCTAAATCTGTAGACATGGATGAATGACAATTCCTTTCTCAACTACACCCTGGAAACAACATGGAAATTGATGAGCATGCTTGGCCATCATGAATGACGCAAACCACAATTGGGCCCATACTACTATCCCTTCCACTTTGCAAGAGACATCCATACATTTCATAGACTTCAGTCGCTCATCCACCCAAATCCATTCTGGCCCCTCTCCAGTTCCCCGCCCCCTTGTCTCACTATCTCCCACCCCACAAGTTGCTTTCAAAATTGTCCTCACCCATTTTAGGACCACTTCCTCCATTCCTCCACTTAGAATGCTCATCCGAGGTACTGTTGTTACGGGGAAGTCTCACTTAATTGATTGCCTAAAATATAGATTCCTTGCTGAACCTACTCCTAATTCAAGCCCATTGCTGCTACTTGCTCCAATAGGTGTTGCAGTATTTAACATAAAGGCGCTTACAATCCATTCTACCCTTCACATTCCTTTAGTTTCAATGCATCCTATTGAGGGCCAAGCACTTCTACATCTCCAAGTGCAACTTTGTCATGTCAAATACATTTTAATTGATGAAATGATATTTATTGGGCCTAAAATTCTTTCACGCAAAGATGATCGTTTAAGGGAGGTATTCCCTTCATATCAAAATGTGCCTTTCAGCAATCGGTCTATCATACTTTCTGGTGACCTTGGCCAACTACCTCCTATGAAGGACATCCCCATGTATGTCGACACTTAACTTCGAAATGTCCTTTGGCGCAACTTTGACACAGTTGTCACACTATATACCATCTTTCATCAACAGGGGACCGACCTTGCTCAAGTTGCATTCTACCAATTGCTCGTGAATCTCAGGAATACAACACCAACTATGAAGGACTGGAAGCTTCTCATGTCAAGGACAAATTCCATTTTGTCAAGCGATGAGTAGCAGGATTTCAACAATGCAATGCACCTATATCCAACCAACCTAGTTGTCATATTGCATAACAAACAAATTCTAAAAAAATTAAACATGCCAATTGCACGATGCTACGCAGAGAAAAGGAATGACCATCCTATTGGTACACATGAAGAAGATGAACAGTTGGATGCAAAATTTCTTATTTGTAATGAACAACAGGTTTTCCTCACATGCAACTTGTGGGTTGAAGCAGGTCTTGTCAATAGAGCACTTGGAAAAGTAGTTTCCATTTTCTATGCACCTAGATCAAAACCCCCTTAGTTTCCATCCTTTGTCATTGTTTACTTCTTCCAATACAAAGGCCCGCCATGGGATAGCTTCAACCAATCTTATGTTCCACTTCCCCCAATAACACGAGGGTCTTGCAGGCAAATTCCCCTTCGAATGGCATGGGGCTTGACAATGCATTAATCACAAGGCATGACATTACCAAAGGCGACAGTGGACATTGGAAACACAGACCAGCAAGTCGTAACACTCACTTCCATCTCCAGAGTTAGAACCTTGGTTGATCTTCACATCTCTCCACCATTTCCCTTCAGTTGCTACTCTCACATTGCAACACAATGCTTATGTCAAACGTAGGAAACAAGAGGAATCAATGTTAGCATCATAGTATTTATAGCCACCTATAGTTTGATCACTGCATCTAGTCCCTTCTAATTCCCTTTCAGTAAGTATAATTTTGATTCAATTTCAATATACTTGCTTTCTTTTACAAATATTCGCCGCCAAACTCACTTGAAATTTCAATATTTTTTCCCTTTCTCAAATAAATAAAATCTTCCTCCTCCACAACTTGTTATCCTTGTAGTGCTTTTCCATTTCATCAATGTTTTACACTCTCCCTTACTTACACTAATAATATTATGATTATGGTTTCCACTTATGGCATTCAATTAATTCAACAACTCTTTTTTTCCCCTTTTGCAAACTATCAAGATGGATAGCGAGTACATGTCCCTCCTATATGGATATTATAAAGAGATACGTGCAGAGTAACTTTCTCTTCTTGACATAAGGGCTAGACGCCTTCCGCACCCGGCCTTCCTTCTCCATTGTCTACAGTCAATTATTAACCTTCTCAATAAGCTAAAAGCCTTCCTGCCACACATTGTACATATTCATGAAAGAGATAATGTAAAACACTTTTTGAGGGATTGGCAGTACCACAATTCTCAACTTGGTATTGTTGTAGATACAAACTAGTGTTGTCATTTGCATTGCTCGCACTATATATATGAATAGCAGTGGACACAAAATATTCCACTTTTCTTTGTACATGTTCGGTCATAAAGATTTTTGCAATTTTGTTTGCACCTCTTCCTCTATTTTTAGTACATGTCAAACAAATATATCTGGAACTCAAACAACCAATTTTATAAGCTTTTTAATATTATAAATGGATAATCCTTCCTTCTGTTAATTTTAATATCAAGTCATAACTTCTTTCAATTTTATAAGGCCTACTATTATTGTTAAACCTTTAAAATGTCTTCTCTAATGTCTTTATGATATAGAAATTGAAGGTTCATTATTAAATGTAATGGCATGTACTCATCATGTCTTCAAATATTTTCCTGTTATACTTGTCTCTCTCTAACTGCTTTTATGTTCATTTCAACTAAATACTCTTTCCAAGTTCATTATAGTACTATTACATGTTCATTGCAAGTTCATTATATTGTTTTTACATGCTCCTTTGTTGTATCTAATTCGATTCTCAATCATTTCACTGTTATTTGATTGTCCCTATAAAGTTCTGGAAAGTCACTATTATAAGGTTCTCAGGCTATCTGTTGTTGTTTTCTTTGTGATTGGTTATGATTTGGGATATTTCCAATAAACCGCTAATGAGTTTTTTTATTTAAACTTCCAAGATAACCCAGGGTTGGTTATGAAATATCTTTTCCTTCCTATCTCAATCAAACATATGATCCATTACAACACTAAAGATTTAGTTTGTCTTGATCTTACTAAGTTTTTTGCTAATAAAACTTTGTTTTAAATCTTAAATGATTAGGATTAATTAATAAATAGCCCCTAAGACCAAGCTCATGTTACACCATGTGGCAATGACTCTTTAATAGACAAATACTGGAACTTTAGGTTATCGAAGTATTCTTTTGAAAACCATTATATCCAAAGTTCGATGAATATAAAGTTAAAACTACCACAAATAACACACAATGCATATAATAACACACTATCGGAGAAATACCCATATCAAAGTTTTTGTTACGAGTCACATTATGAAACTTGTGATTAACCAAATTTCTGATATCTATTAGAACCACCTGCCACATCATTTCTTTCGCTCCCGAGTATCGGAGATCTGAGGTTTTCACCTGAGCAAGATTTTAAAACTTCAACCTTTGATAAGCGATACAACACTCGAGCCGACCTCTGATATTCTCTCCATGCCAATATCCCAATGTGCCTCCCCCTCCGACTTCCGATATGTTCCAACCTCCGATATCCATTTGTGTCCACCATTTGTCACACTCTGGTTTTGTCGTTGCAAGAGCTTAGTGGTATTACTTATATGTGGTGAGAATTGAATGGTATCGGAGATAAGCTCATCGGAACTTTAAAATGAGACAAAATGAAATAGTTGTGATATTGGGCAGCTCTAATATGGCGCAGATCCGATATCACATTCAACTCCCTACTTCTCTTTATGCAACTCAAAATTAAAAGAGACCAAACCCAAATCACATAAATCATAGATCTGTGAAAGAATATCCTATTTTAATAATGTCTCTCTATTCTATTATCTACTCTATCCCGTGCATTTCCCACCCCTTGACTTATCCAAAAAATCATATTTATAGAGGGAGAAATAATAACAACCCCCCCATTTCTCTCAACATCAGATTTTATTAAAAGAATATAGATCTAGAGGTTATGCTTCTATTGGAGATTTGGTTGAATATAGATTTCCATGGTTAAGAAAATTCCCAACTTGGTTAGTGCTCTGAAAAGATTATACAACTTGCTTAGAACTGATAAGTGGAATTCACAAGCATGGTGATCTTTGAATAACAACTTCAATAGCCCTTGTCCATTTTAAATTTTATTCACACCACCTGGAGGAGTTTCTTCGAGAATCTTGACGGGATGCATTGATTCTCATTAGCTCTATACGCCTCTCTATTATAATAGAAAATAAAATCAGTTGTAAATAGAGTATTTTTTATTAAAATGGCAAAAACAGGTTAAAACGCTATAACTAAAACATCATTTATGTCATGAGACCCTTTTTAAATAAATTAAGTGGTTTTTATTATATGTGGCAGGAGCTTCGTGGTATCGGAGGTGATGATGTATGTGGCCAAGTGGCGGGCACAAAGGTATGTTGGATATTTTTTAATATCGGAAATTTCTAGCATGGTTACATACGAGAGCTCCGATATGCAGCAAACGCGATATATTTATAGACCAGAATTAATACCATATCGGGTCTAACATATCGAAGCTTGGTATCAGAGATCGACAATATGAGGATATCGGAGTATCAGGGATGTCATATTTCGAAGGTCGGAAGGATTCATTATCAGAATATCGACAGAGTGTCATATCATAATATCGACGATCAAAGGGTTATGATATCGAAAGTCGAAGAGGCAAGGTGTATCAACATATCGGAGCGGCGGGTTATATCGCTATCAGAGATCAGAGGAAGTGTTGTATCATAGTTTGTAAAAGCTTGTTTAGCCGAAACTCTCCGATAATTGTTGACCTTACTAGGAGCAAGAGTAATGATGTGGCATGTGGGTCCTCTCGTCGACTATATTATTGGACTTTAGGTTTTTATTAATTTTTAATATATGCCATAAGCTATATAAATATGAGTTTGGAATTTGAATATTTTTAATATAGCTCTAATACTATATATATATATATGCGCCACTTGTTTTAATCCTTCTACTATGACCACTTTTTAAATGTGAAAGGTTTAAAGCTTCTTTTAAACATTAAGCCATTACATAATAAAAGGCTTGGTCTCGAGGACTATGAAATGCATGATACAAAATAAAAAATAAAATTTACAAATATAAATATTTAAAAAAAAAAAAACTAATTATTTACAAAGAGACAAATTTATAACATAAAAGGTAAAATATATTATATATGACCAAAGCAGTAAAAAAACATCCAATCTTCAATTAAGCGTTATTTGCAAACCAATGTCAATGAATATCATCCAATACACCTTACATAATAAGGAATTTATTTAGCTATAAAATTATAATTAGAATGATGTTGAATATCAATGAATATTAACTAATTTAAAAATTAACCAACTTTAAAAAAATGTTATTATGTCTTCCATGCCATTGTACTTTCGTTGTAACCTAACCTAACTATAGAAGCCAACATTCCACATTCAGTTTTAGGTTTTCATTGGCTTTTTTCTATTGCATTTGAGGGCAAAGTTCAGCTCTAAAATTTCATTACTAGAATCGTTAATTACAAATTAATTGAAAATAAACATAACACCTTCCAAATATTAACCATAATGGACAGTTTCAAAATCTGCCCTATTTTAGGGAATCCTAGAACTTCTTGTTCAGGCTGGATGCCTATTCTACAAAGGGCACAAATGAAATATTGCACAGAAGCCAACCTATCTCATTCTCCTTTAACTTCGACAGACAGACCGCGCACTCCATCTCATTTTGAAATTTTGTGATCTATACACAAACACAGGGAGAGCCTTTAACACCGCAGAATCCAACGACCCGTTCCACATACTTCCTGGTCATTAACATGTAAAATGCAACTGACGACGCCTAGAAGTTGATCTTTGTCTGGAAATTCTGGCAGGTTACGAAAAACAACAGTGAAGGTCTGTGTATCTTCCAATTGAGCGCACCAGCTACGAAAAACATCGATTGCTCAGTTAAATTCGAATGTCTCTGGGCGCGTTTTCAAATTCAAACTTGCTATTCAACCCAACATGCATTAATGCCACCGTGCTTAATTAATTCGTCGAGTCTACGGTCATCCCAAAAACACAAAAATGGCGTATAGCTCAAGAAATATCCCAAGAAATATCGCTCGTCATCATACGGGCATGACCATGTATCGCCAAGATAGACTTGTATATCATCGCCATAGTATGGATGCAGAAATTCCTCATCCCATGTTATGATGGCCACGCACTAAGCCCTCAGTGCGTGGCCCTTAAGAATTGCCATATATTGTCATCAAAGTAAATAATTAAGAATAAATTTTGGTCAAAAATGACAAAATTGCGAGCAAAAAAAATGGAGTGAACGCCAAGAGACACCACTTTAACTCTTGACATGCAAGAAATGTTTCTGCAATGTTTATTTTCCTAACGCAACGTTTGCTCTTGGCATGCCATGATTGCCACCATGCCCACCCATCCGTTCTTGGCATGCCATGATTGCCACCATGCCCACCCATCCGTTTTAGATGACAGTCGGATCCTTTGCCACCATGTTTCCACTGCTCTTTCCACTCCCCCTCATTGCAGTCGTCCATGAACCTCTTAGACGAATAATATTCTGCTAAAAATTAATCTTGGCCTTAATAAATAAATAAAAATGAATTTCCATCGCTAGACTTCCACTGTGAATTGAAATATATACGCTTATTGGCAAATTAATGATAAATCTCCTCTGTTTATTAATCTAAAATTAGTGGATATTTAAAGGTATTTAACATTCCCAAGGGAATTTCTTAATATTGTTGTATGGTTGGAACTTTAGACACTTTTAAAATCAAAGCGGTGGTGAATTATTATGCTTCATTGAGAGGGGAGTTTCTTAAATTTGTTGTAGTCCTCAAACTTTGGACATTTTTAAGATCAAAGTCGTGCTGAACGAAAAAAAAACATCTTTCACTTAATTACAATTATGTAATATAAGTATTGAATGTGGTTGTCTATAACCTACATATAAAAAAAAACATCTTTCACTTAATTACAATTATGTAATATAAGTATTGAATGTGGTTGTCTATAACCTACATATAACAAAAGAAAAAAAAATTGGCACCCATACATCTTCATAAAACTTAAAATGATAGGTAGACAAAACAAATAAACTTCATCAAATTTTGAGTTGACAGGCATAACAAATTTAAAATTCTAGGCTTATTTTGAGTTGATAGTCATAACAAATTTGAAATTTCAGGCTTGGAGGGTTGGAGAGGAGGCTAAATGCCACAAATGTTAATAAAAAAGGACAAATTTTCTTATATGTATTAATATTTACAATTTGATTTCAAATATTCAAATTTGGACACTCAAGTTATATTTGAAAGCTAAAAGGCCAATTATTAATCATTTATCAAGGTTTAGTTATCTAAAGAGATGATTTTTTTTATAACCATAGAGTTATGACCTCAGTCATAAATATGAGTTTTTTAATCAAGTAAAGGGTCATTGGTTCTCCATTGATTTGGTTTTCTATAGTTGATGGTAATGTTGTGTGATTGAAAGGCTTGAGCATAGCCTTTATTGATCCGAGTTGACTCAACTCTTGGATTTAACCAAGACCTTTACTTCTGTGATGTTGTTAGAATTGCATTTAAAAGAGCATAAAGGAACATATATGCATGTTGTAAAGAAGAGGGAATGTGACAAGAATCAACAACATAAAACACAAGATGTTGATAACGAAGTTCGTCCAGGAGCGACTATGTCTCCGGGCCCAAGTGTCAAGATAGTGTAGGCTGCTGCATTAAGTGCTGGAAAGAGTGATGATGTACATGAATTGGTTTTCTCTATCATGCAAGGAATATCCCCTCACGCAGAAGTGGCTTCATGAGATGTTTCGCTGCGAGAACTCTCATTCACAAAAGGATTCCTATTAGCATGACATAATTTCACGTATGATAATAATGAGCATCCTACCAACATGGCATCAAAGGGATCTCAATTCAAACATTCATGACGACAAATTAGTATCTTGTCAACATGGTGACAAAGGCATCTCAATCAAAACATGACAATAAGTACATCTCACATCAAGAACAAAATAAGATCCCACATTAAACATAAAACAGGGATCTATAAAACACAATGCATCTCAAGCAAAGAGACAAAGAAGTACATGATCACACTTCATATACCTCACATCAAGGAGTTATCTGAAGAAGAGGATGATAAACTATTGGATCTGGTTGTACCATGAATCTCGTGGTGTCGAATATCATGGAAATGACTGCTCGCACATTGAACACTGACACCTACACTCCACTTTGAAAAGTGGCCAAAAAATGGAATGATCAAATGGAAAATCTGATTACACCATCAGATTCATGGCATCGAATAGTGTAAAATTGACTATCAAATTTTTGAATTCTGACAAAGTGAAAAACTAGGGCTACAGGAATCTTTTAGATTCCCCCTAGCTTCCTCAAAGATTCCCTCATCTGGGTCATCTGAAAATATGCTACTCAAATTAGCAAACCGATCTCGCCATTGAGATCCTTGTGAAATTCTAAGAAGAATGAGTATAAAGTTGGCTGCATTCTAAATCTGGGAAAATTCGCCCTCTAAGGAATCTAGAAGATTCCTTCAAGATTCTTGAAGATTCTCCTCCACTGGGAAACTGCAAATCTGCTGCTTAAAAGGCAAATCCAACCTCACCATTGTGTTCCCTGCGAAAATATGAGAAAAATGACTGTAAACTTGATTACATTTTGATAAAAAAAAAATTTACCTCCCCATGGAATCTCAAAGATTCCTCACAACATCAAAAGATTCATGTCTCGAAATCCATGCCACATGGTTCCACCTCTGTGGACTGTGTCATGGTTCCACCTGGGTGTGGTTCTGCTTAGCTCTACAAATTTTGGTTTCATTCCTTCGTTTGGCACTTACGTCCTCCGTGCAAATGAAAGGCGGGTCTTTTTTTAAAAATTGGGCGGAGATATCAACGTGGAGCAGTTTGGCGTAGCGGTGGTGTGCTATGTTGGGCAGGTAGAGGTCACAAGGTCGAACCCCCCACCATTCATAATTTTATCATTTCGTTCAACGGTTATGGAACCGTCATTCCGTGGCATATTTAAATATGTGCCTTGTTTGTTTTGAGCATGGATTTTTTGGTGTTGTATATTTGTATGAATGTGGCGGCGTTGATTGTGGGGCCACCGCATGGGTAGGGATGGAAGACCCACTGGCTGTGGGTTCAATTCCCACCAGTTCCATTAACATATAGCACATAACATATGCGGAGGTTGGGTGTGGGTCGGGTCCATCGAAGGTGGCCCACCCACCCCGTAATGGTTATAACGTATGTTTGTTGGGGTAGTTGGAGGGTCCAGCGGGGTCATGGCCATCAACCCATTAATTTGTTTTACTAAATATACGTATATGGCCCGTTGGAGGTGGTGGGGGTCATGGCCTGCCACCTAATTTAATATATTTATTTATTTATTTTTATAATAGGCCTTTTTTTATTTTGTCTAATATAAGGGATATTAGACAAATTAAATATCCAACAAATTCCCCTTCTTTCGGGAGCTATGTTACCATGTCGGTTGACAGTGAATTTGTAGGACACTTAAACCTGGCCCACAACCCAACTTTGACTGCAACTTTGATTGGCTCTTTCTCCCTCATGCAAGCTCAGATTTGAGTGTCATTCACACTGTTGGAATCAGGGTGATGAGCACTTTGATCTATTGCTAGTTTGGGAGCAATATGACCAATTTTAATTTTAACCTTTTCTGACTCCTCTGGGAATTTTGCATGTGTCTGGAGCCACCTAGATCAATCTTCCCCACTGAGGAGCTTTTGTTCTTCCAAAAGCATGAAAAATAATCTGCAACTTCTTTGTACCTTGTCTGCACTTACAAGTATCTGATATGTCACCCTTCCTTCTCCTTCACCTTTTTCCTTTGTAGCCATAAGCGATGAGCCGACACCTACAACCTCTGCAAACCTGTAGTACATTGTTTTTGCAAATTACATGCTTGACTTACATGACCAACTAATGACCCAAGCATCCCATACTTGCCACGAGTTTATAACACATATTTGGTGGTCAAGTTTACATCAAAATGGAAATAATACCCCAGCTATCAAAACAAGGCCAAAATATCAATGTTGCTTCAACAAGTGATGGAAAGCACATCATCACTGTAACACATGATTTACAAAAAATAAGGCCAAACACTATTGTTTCTTTGACAAGTGATGGAAACACAACATCACTTTCACGATTTAAAACACAACACAAAATAAGAATAGACATCATTGTTGCTTGATAGGTGATGGAAAACACATCATCACTTTTACATCTTAAAATGAAACAAATGATTTACAAAAGCACGACCATGACAAGCTAACATATCTAGAAACCATTTTTCACTTATCAATGTGAATGGGTCATCCCCCTATGGTGTTTTTTCTTATCAAACAACTTTTTTAATTGGTTCATGCACCGACGCTTTGTCTTTAAGGTGCTGCTCTGGATGGAGCTTCCAACATGTGGCCCTTTGGTGACCACTTCTGTTTCAATGACTACAATAGGTCTTCTTCCCCCAGATCTACTTTACCTTCTTATTTTCCAATATGGTCCTCAGTCGACAACCAGCAGCCCCTTGTAGCCATCAACTAGCTCATTGTGCCATTTCTCCACCACCTGAGCCAACCACGTGGTCCCTAGCCCATTTGCCATCATCATATATCTGAAGGTGGGCCTCCCAAATCTAAAGGTATGCCTTGTCATTTTGAAATTGAGTATTGTAGTTTGCTTATCATGACAATTCTGGGCATGGATTAATGGGGGGATTCAGCAAAAAGGATGGGCTAGGTTTATGCTTCTATCCCCTAGACCCCTTTTAGGAATTAACCTTAGATTCTAGTCTCGTGGGATCTCTTTTACTGACCATTTGGTTTTAAGGATGGTATTTCATGGGAAACCCCGATTTTTTTTGTGTGGTCCTGCTCCCTTATTCGCTTATACTACCCTCTTTCCATTCATTATTACCCCATCCATCATTTTATCAGTCTGGGTTCACATTCCTCCATTGGGTCCACATAGGGTTAGCTTGCCCCCACCTTGGGTCATGGCTTGGAATGAAGCTCGGAGGTTGATGCAGCTAAAAAGAAATTTAAAAGTATATATGGCCACATTCAACACGAAAAGTACCACAAAATGCAAAAGATGGCCGAGACAAAAACATTTTAGCGCGTGGGAAAAAGCCAATACATGAGCTCTACACCATTATCATAGCCATCACCTTAGTTCCTACAGGTTCTATGAGCCTTCTTCATCATATAGGAACTTATGATTGTCCCAACCCCTGGTGGGTGATGAACCACCCCACCTTAAAAAGGGGGATTCCACTACTATATCTTACACATCATGCTCTAACCCCTTTGAGCCCCGAGCAGTTAATCAAAGAAAATCATAAAAAGGAAAAAGGCATAAAATAAGGGTGGCAAAACCAAGGCCAACGCACCTCATGTACCACGATTACTCCCTTCTACACATTATGAACCCAAAGTGTGGGCTTCCCTCTTATTCGCTACCCTTGTACCCCAGCATGTGACCCAGGGCTACCTCTTCTCATCTTCTACTTCATTCACCTATTTGTCACATGCCACCACCTTTTGACAAATCCCCTTTAGAGGTAGAAACCACCTAATAGGGTGCCTGGTTAACCCACTTGGAGTTTAGGGGACATTGGCACATCCTGAAGCCCATTATGAAAGGGAAAGCCATTATGAAGTCCCCACCTCTGGTCCATGATTAGGTAAGTTCATTTACTCAATTTCTCTAATGACTTGTTGTACCGAAGGCTAGGGGACGCATTGGATCTTACGTAGGGTTGTAGATGGTTTCCATTAGGGGTTTGGTCTCCCTATATAGGGTCCTAATCCTCTAGAGGGCTACATTGGCACATGTAGTGTGAGCGTTGAGAGCCATGGGCCTCCACAGAAGCAGATTGCACTCCATGGATCCCCACATCCATTCAGAGATTTTTCGTGGTTCACTTATTGAACGAGGAGGATGCACTTGATCCATCATGCCCAGCTAGCCCTAGATCTAAACCATACACTTGGCAGATGATCGAGGTCTTCCACGATGATGTGGCTTCACCTACACCATCATCCTAGCCCTTAAGGGTAGCCAATAGGCATCTTCTATTTGTTTATAGACCCATGAGAACACTTGTGTGCCCCCAGGTGTCATTTGGAGCACCATAAGTTATTACAAATGGTGACCCCTTGTCCAATACTTTTGAGGGTCCTTCTCTTCATTATGGTACCCATGGACCTCATTTTGCCTCTTAGAGGGCCCTACGACATGCATAGGTTATTATTTGACCTCTTGAGAGGCTCACTTTTTCATTTATGAGCTAGTTTGGTGGGCTTGTCACCAAAAGTTGTATTATTAGCACATTATTTTATTTTTAGGTCTTATGTAGGCCAAGGAGGATAATTCAAACTCCTTAGATGTGTATAAATACAAGTGAGCTGAGATCATTTCTCATCATCGATTTGGATTGGATCTCTTTCTTCTTTAGAGAATTTCACACTTTTGTCTAGAGGATGAATTGGAGCATTTATGGATGAATTTTGATGTATGGTTATTGGTCTATCTTCTATTGGAGATTATCTATTGTCATTTGAGAATGGTTGGATATACTCTACTGCATGTAAGTACAAAATTTTGATGTTATTCTTGTTACTTTTGTCATATATGCTAGATTGGGATTTTCATTGTTTTAGGGCTAGTTGATGCATGCAAATTATTGCTTAATATTGTGGGATTGTCTCTATTATAACGTTCTCTCCATGTATGGGCCATGTAGTGTGAGTGAAATTTCCTAGGGGTAAAATTTGACCTTGATAAGCCATTCCTCTTGTGCATTTGAAGTATAAAAGCAGCAAGATTGCTTTCACTTGACCTAGAGGGTTTGTGAAGTAATTTTGAGGCCTCCTTGATTTTGATTTGTGGTAGCATCAAATGTGCTCTAGCCATGAAAAATGGTGGAGAGGCTAAAGCACATTATATCTCCAAGACCTGGAAATGGTTTGCGCAGATTCCAACCGGTTTGGGGGATATTAAAATAATTAATATTTTTAATGGAGTTCCTAAGTCTAAACTTCGGAAAAATAAAATATTAATGGGTATTAATATAAAATTGGGTTAGAAGGTTCCAAAAGAGATGGATCAAGCCAAAGCTAATCTTAGCCATTTATTAGAGATGTAATCTCGGTCATTGAAGGATTAACAGGAAAAGTATAAGAAGAGGCTTGACGGTCAGTTGGAGAACACACTAGAGTGATCAATTATTTGATTTGCTAGAGTGGGGTTGCTAAGCAAAGTCGAAGTAGTGATCAATAACGAGGGGTAGTGAGTACTAGATAGAGAGGAAGAGATAGTGCCAAGAGACCAACGTAGAGGCAGAGAGTGAGATGTAATAGCAAGAGCAGGCCATGCAAAGCCCAACAGAGACAACGCAGAGGCCAGAGGGCCTGCATCATCCACGCAGAGGGCTACATGAGTGTCGTAGAGGGTCCCAGAGGCTGCGCAGTGCCTCAGAGGGTTGACGCGAAGGGTTCTGAGGTTGACACAATTCTTCAAATTTTCTAGAGAGGGTTTCGTGGGACAGGTTTTTCTGAATACCTGTTTCCGAAGAGAGAGGTATTACTGCCAGTTGTTTTTCTCTGTCAGGTGAGCCAATTTGGCACCTAGTTTTACTCAAGGAAACACTGCATAATAATAAACCCTCAGAATAGCTGCACCTATTTTCCCACATTGGGTTTTTACGGGGACATTTGTCCAAAAATAATGGTGTCACTTATATGTTTGTTTCCTTTTAGCTGTTGATCTATAGATGTTGAGATTGTATTGTGTTTATTTCGTTATCTATATGTTTTAAATAACTTGTTCAAATTTAACCAGTAGAATAAATAAACCAGAAGAATACAGATTAAATTTCTAACGGATAGACTTAGAAATTTCAACATGGTATCAGAGCGTGATTGCAGATCACAGGGGCGTTGAAGGCATCAGCTAAGCAGAGCATTTGCAGTAGAATCAACTATCCTGAGTGACAGAAGTTGATCCTTACAGAAAGTGACAAACGAAGGGTTGATGCAAAGGGACTACGTCATCAGTCCGGGCCAGAGAGAGGCCAGCACAGAGGCTGAGGAGGGAAAAAAGAGGCTCACGCAGAGCCATGTAAATACCATTAGGGTTGATGCAGTTGGCTGAGAGAGTTGTTTTGCTAGTACCAGGATTGTGTAGAGCCTAGAGGCTCGGTCCTTCAGTTGTTAGGGCATAGGAAGTTGTGGGTAATTTGAGGGAGCGAAGCTAGTGGGGTACTCTGGGTAGAACAATACTTAATAGGGAAAAACCAAGGTAGAGGGAGTTACTACCGAGATGGGTTTCTAGCCAAGGAATCTAGATTAGTGTTGCAAGTGCACAAAAGATCAGAGAGGTGCAACTTGACGATTGGCAGGAGGATTTCCAGAAGGGAAATCAAGACTTAAAGGGAGTCTAGCAAAGAACTTCTAGGTGGGAAGTAGAGAGACTCAGCAGGAGTCAATGAGAGAACTTACGAAGGGAAGTAGAGAGACTCTGTGGAGTTGACAGAAGAGCAGAGAGATGGCCATGAATGGGCTGAGGGATTGGGACAGGCTAGATGAGGTGTCCAAATTTGTGGTCTGGAAGGCTAGGATCTTGTCCATTCTAGATAGACATCACGTCAACACCTTCGCCTTGAGAACAATGGCGATCCCAGTTGACTCGTCTGATAATGAGAAGTATGAGGAGGCAATGGCCAAGGTGAAAGGCATCATCCTTGATGGGGTCAAGGATAATGTGGTCCAACATATTGCCGAGAAAAAGATGGCAAAGGAAATGTGGAACTCCTTGAAGAAGTTGTACCAACATACTTCTGTGCTGAGGAATATGTTACTTGAGAATTAGATGTGATCATACCAGATGCAGAAGGGGGAATAGATAGATCACTTCCTCGGTCAGTTGAAGGAGATTCGGGACCAACTGACTTCCATAGGGGCCACGTTGAATGAGGAGATGTTGGTGAGGACCACACTTAACGCAATCTCCGAGGAGTGGAAGACATTTGTCCAGAGCATACTCGGCAGGGCGGTTCTTCCAAATTGGGAAGAATTGTGGGCGACTCTTCGCCAAGAGTAGCAAGACTAGCAGATGTCGATAGAGACAGATGCAGATGGAGCGAGAGAAAGTGCGACAATGCAGGAGTCCCTGGGTAGCACAAGGCTAGTAGGTTGCAGGAGTGCGAGAGGCACAGAGAGTGTTGCAACAATGTAAGATGGCACAGAGAGGTTTGCAGTGGTGGGAGATGCAGGGAGTTGTTGCAGTAATGCAGAGGCCATAAAGGGAGCACTTGTTAGGCGCAGAGATAGCTTCAGCATCGGGAGTGTTTCTAGCCTAACAAGGATGTCAGTAGTTGGGTGGATCAGTTACTTACTTCTCAATAACTGAGTTGCAGTGTAGTAGCACGATGCATCATGATGAGAGGGGGATGCAGTGCAAACGCAGTGTTGGGAGGATGGACTAGCAACAACACGGACGCAGAGGGAGTTGTCATATGGATGTAGCAGTGGCAGTGACAGGGCCATGGGAAGTAGTATAGGATGCACTAGTGCAGAGGATGTTGGGCAGGGAGGTCGAGCATTAGCACAGGTACTGGTGCCATATAATCAGAGTGATGCTCAGTGAGGAGTATTACTAGAAGCATAGTCCTCGCTAAGAGGGAGTGTTGATTTTGGGTAGCATCAGATGTGCTCTAGCCATGAAAATTGGTGGAGAAGCTAAAGCACATGAGATCTCCAAGACCCAGAAATGGTGTGGGTAGATTCTAACCGGTTTGGGATATATTAAAATAATTAATATTTTTAATGGAGTTCTTAAGTCGAAACTTAGGAAAAATAAAATATTAATGGGTATTAATATAAAATTGGGTTAGAAGGTTCCAAAAGACATGGATTAAGCCACGTATAATCTTAGCCATTGGTTAGAGATGTAATCTCGGTCGTTGAAGGACCAACAAGAAAAGTATAAGAGGAGGCTTGAGGGTCAGTTGGAGAACACACCAGAGTGATTAGTCATTCGATTTGCTAGATCAAGGTTGCTAAGCAAAGTTGAATCAGTGATCAGCAGTATGGGGCAATGAGTACTAGACAGAGAGGCAGAGATATTGTCTAGAGACCAGCACAGAGACAGAGAGTGAGATGCAGAAGCCAAAGTATGCCACGCAGAGCCCAACAGAGACAATGCAGAGGCAGAGAGTGAGACACAACAACCAAAGTAGGCCAGCTGCCACGCAGGGCCCAACAAAGATAGCGCAGAGGCTAGAGGGCTTGCGTCATCCACGTAGAGGGTTGCAGGAGTGACGCGGAGGGTCCCAGAGGGTGAGTAGTGCCTCAAAGGGATGACACAGAGGGTTTTGAGGCTGACGTAGAGCAGCAGGATGTTGACACAATGCTTCAGAGTTGTTGGAGAGGGTTTCATGGGACAAGTTTTCTGAATACCTGTTTCCGAAGAGAGAGGTATTTCAGCCGATTGTTTTTCTCTGTCGGGTGAGCCAATTTGGCACCCAGTTGTACTCAAGGAAATACTGCATCATAATAAACCCTCATAATACTTGCACCGGTTTTCCTGCATTGGGTTTTTCCGGGGACATTTATCCAAAAATAACAGTCTTGTTTTCTTTCAACTATTGATCTGTAGATGTTGAGATTGTATTGTGTTTATTTCATTATTTATTTGTTTTAAATAACTTGTTCGAATTTAACAAGTAGAAGAAATAAACCAGAAGAATACAGATTAAATTTCTAACGAATAGACTTAGAAATTCCAACACTTGATTGGTAACCAATAAATGTTACACATCATCAACATAGAATCCATTCTCCTAAGGATTAAGGCACTGATATACCAAGGGTGGTCACAAGAACTCTTATTCCTTCACCTTCTCCCAAGTCTAGCCACATTAAGGTGCCTAGGGCATAAATTTCCTGACAAGTTATCCACTAAAAAAATTCAATCTCCTAGGGTCTTACGCTGGCCTTTCCTCTAGCCCTCCTCCAAATTTGAAGACATTCCGACGGTGGAGTTGGGAGAAAAGTCAAGCCCTAGCTTCGGGACCAAAAATTGCCCTGCCATCCCCAAGGCTAGCACTCCCCAGGGTAAAACCAACATCTTTGAGCAATTATATTTTCTTTGATCCCCTCCCCATCTTGTATAGGGTAAGAATATCATTGGTTGCTACATACTTTCCTCGTACCCTAAACCGGGTCCACTTGGCGCCGTGTGGTCTCGCTCTTTTGAAAGATCAATCTTTAAGAACCATCTGGGATACCATTTCTAACAAGGATTTTATGGATTGGGGAACTCATTCACAAGTCTTATCCCATAAACCTAACCCTCAAATCCTCTTTTCCCTTCCCTAGAATATGTAGTACCTTACTTATAAAGCAAGCAAGCTCCATCCTTCAAACTCCTAGAGAAAAGGTTTATTTGGGTCACTCGTATCCATTGATTTATCTTTCATTAGTGACTCCATACATACCGGATCTCCTCCCATCAGTGAAAGTCTATAAATAGAAGGGAGCCTTAGCTGAGGTGATAGTGGGCTAGTCTCCATTTGTTTCCCTTGGCCTAACATTTTCCCTTTAGGGACCCCACATAGGCCCCCTACTAGTTTGAGTAGTAACATTTTGGCGCCATTCTGTGGACACGAGACATGTGTTTTGTTCCCCCTATGACATATCGACATATCATTAATGGTGACTCCACTGGAAGAAAGAATCCCTAGTTATTCATTGAACTTTAAAGTTAATGCTTGTAGGGTGAAGCAAACATCCATCAAGGCACTTTAATTCACCCTGGCGACTCCATTATAATCTTAACATGCAAAATCATAGAAAATGGAGCTTTCTCTTGGTCCTATATTTGAAAAACTCAATAACCAAGAGATTCAATAGCTACAAAAGAAAGTGGTGGAATATGTTGGAGGGCATGGATATGGAATTCATGCTCAGGTTTTATAGGTCACAAGAAGTACAACTCGACATAGTAAGGTCTGCTTATGAAGAAGATCCTAGTTGTCTCCTTGACCTTGCTCACATAATTTATGTTATGAACATTCTAGATAACCTCATCAATAACAAGGTGAAAGAAAATAGCTCCTTTGAGGATGACACATAATTGGATCCCATGAGCCTCCAAGTCATGCAAGAAATAATGGACGAATATATTAGGTCATGCAGGAAGGTAGTAAGGGAATATAATTCTAATGAAGTTTTCTCCTGCTTATATGATGAAGAAGTGAAGCTTCATAAGAGGAAATGTGAATATAAAGAGAACCCCATTAATTCTCTCCTCCTAGAAGCATACTACCATAATCATGTAACAAATACCTTAGCCATTTTTCTTCAAGAGAAGAGAGAAGAAGAGAGGTCACGTTGGTCAACCAACCAAGATGAAGTTTTCCTTGAGGACCTCGGTGATGAGAAGGAAGATGAGTCCTCATTGGGGTTGTAGAACTGACAGGATGATTTTGAGAGCACATGTGTTGAGGACAATGAAGTTATAGAAAGTAAGGCTGAGACTGACCTTACCTTTCTCAAGGATATCACTCTTGATGACTCTCCTTTTCAAAACCTTGAGGAAGGTGATCCCATGAGTTCATTTTAGAATGACATTGGAGGTTATATCGGCATTGAAAAGGAGAAATGGGAGATTTTTGGGCACCAGTTTTATTGTGCTACGATTTATGATACTGACAAGGAAGATGAGATTGAGATTGGTTTTTCCTTTATCCCAGACATTACTTGCAATGACATATCCATCGATGCCTTTTGGGAAGGAGAATTATTATTTTCCCTTGCATGAAGAAGGATAGTTGGAAGCAATTGATTCTCCTTTTAGCAAAAGCCCAATCTTTGATGCTTATAACGAGGAAAGAAATGAGGCTCCCACCTACCCACCTTATGACTATGAGCTCAAATCACTTGAGCCGTTAGATTGTGGGGAAGGAAATCCTGTTGAATATGATACTTTTCCCTCCCCTTTACCTTTCCCTCTTCTTCACCAGCTTGAGTCTTCCTGAATTAATTATCTCATCTCCTTTGATATGACCTCAAGTAACCATGCCCCTTTTCCCCTTTCTAAATATGGTGTTAAGAAAGAGCCCTTCATTGAATATACTTTATCCCCTCTGACCCATCCTCGAGATTATGATCACTCTGCGACCTCCCCTCTTCGATGTGACCATCACATTGAGCATCCTATTTGTTGCACTCATTTTTGCTCTCACCACAACTATGTGACAACCTCAAAGCATGATATTACAAATAATGATTGTGATGAGGACTTCTTGAGAGTGATCATTCCTTCCACCATTGTGTACCTAGAAGGAAAGCCTGTGACCTCTAGATTGACTAGTATTATTTCTCCTAGGACTTCCCTTCACCTCGGATGGAGATCTTGTTTTCCCGCCTCCCACCTAATTCATCCGCCATGTGACTATGTCCATATTTGATTTCGGGGTTGCTACATGAGTAGTCATATTGGCAGGCATATGTATATTGATGTGATCATGTGTTGGTTTCACTGGCTTTATGATTACACTTAGTATTAGCTTTACTATATGCATGTTAGGTTAGGATGCATTGCATGTTCATTTTCTCATTAGAAATAGCATAATATGATTTTTCTCATGGTAGATAGATGCATATTTGCATATTTTATTTTTTGTTGATTTTATGGCTTAACATATTAGCATGTGCGATCATAAGACGTTGCGAAAGCATGCTGCCCCACATTTTTCCATCTAGTATATGTGCAGGTGATAGGTCTACGATAACCAAGAGATTGTTGGAGTTCTCGTGTCCTCCCGTTCGAGTAGCTTCACCCACTTCTTCGAGAGATCATGTCCCAGTTGGAGCTAGATGTTACCAACCATTTTGTGGGTAATATTTCTAAGAGAATTTTTTTTCTCAAAGATGGTCCTTAGCTAGTAGCCAACAGCCCCTTGTAACCATCAACTAGCTCATTGTGCCATTTCTCTGCCTCCTGAGCCAGCCATGTGGTCCCTTGCCCATTTTCCATTATCGTATGTTTGAAGGTGGGCCTCCCAAATCTAAAGGTATGCCTTGTCATTTTGAAATTGAGTATTGTAGTTTTCTTATCATGGACACTTTTGGGCATGGATTAATGGGAGGATTTGACAGAAAGTATGGGCTAGGTATGTGCTTCCGTCCCCTAAACCCCTTTTGGGAATTAACCTTCGATTCTAGTCCTATGGGATCTCTTTTACTGACCATTTGGTTTCAGGGATGGTATTTCACAGGAAACCCCAATTTTGGTTGCATGGTCCCACTCCCTTATTTTCTTATATTACCCTCTTTCCATTCATTATTACCCCATCCATCATTTTTTCCGCTTGGGTCCACATTCCTCCATTGGGTGCACATAGGGTTAGCTTGCCCCTTCCACTTGCCCCCACCTTGGGTGATGACCTGGAATGAAGCCCGAAGGTTGATGCACCTAAAAAGAAAGTTAAAAGCATATGTGGCCACATTCAATAGGAGAAGTACCACAAAATGCAAAAGATGGCTGGGAAAGAAAACATTTTAGCTTGTGGGAAAAAGCCAATACATGAGATATACCCCATTATCATGGCCATCACCCTAGTTCCTATGGGTTCTATGAGCCTTCTTCATCATATAGGAACCCATGATTGTTCAACCCTTGGTGGGGGATGAACCGCCCCACCTTAAAAGGGGGATTCCACTGCTATATCTTACACATCATGCTCTAACCCCTTTGAGCCCCAAGCAGTTAATCAAAGAAAATCATAAAAGGGAAAAAGGCATAAAAGGAGGGTGGAAAAATCAAGGCCGGGGCATCTCATGTACCACGATTGTTCCCTCCTACACATTATAAACCCAAAGTGTGGGCTTCCCTCTTATTAGCTACCCTTGTAACCCAACATGTGACCCAGGGCTGCACCTTCTCATCCCCTACTTCATTCACCTTTTTGTCACATGCCACCACCTTTTGACCGATGTACCTTGACAATATTATCCCCTTTAGAGATAGAAACCACCTAATAAGGTGCTTGGTTAACCCACTTAGAGTTTAGGAGACATTGACACATCCTGAAGCCCATTATGCAAGGGCAGGCCATTATGAAGTCCCCACCTATGGTCCATGATTAGGTAAGCTCATTTACTCAATTTCTCTAATGACTTGTTGTACTAGAAGGCTAGGAACACATTGGATCTTATGCAGGATTGTAGATGGTTTCCATTTGGGGTTTGGTCTCCCTATACGAGATCCTAATCCTCCCGAGGGCTACATTGGAACATGTAGTGTGAGCGTTGAGAGCCAAGGGCCTCTACAGCAACAGATTGCACTCCATGGATCCCCACAACCATTTAGAGATTTCTCGTGGTTCACTTATTGGACGAGGAGGATGCACTTGATCCATCATGCCCAGTCGACCCTAGATGTACACCATACACTTAGCAGATGATCCAGGATTTCCACGATGATGTGGCATCACCTACACCATCATCCTAGTCCTTGAGGGTAGCCTACAGGAATCTTCTATTTGTTTGGAGACCCATGAAGATGCTTGTGTGCCCCCAGATGTCATTTGGAGCACCACAAGTTATTACAAAGGGCCACCCCCTTGTCCACTATTTTTGAGGGTCCTTCTCTTCATTATGGCACACATGGACCTCATTAGGCCTCTTAGAGGACCCCACGACATGCATAGATTATTATTTGACCTCTTGAGAGGCTCACTTTTTCATTTATGAGCTAGTTTGGTGGGCTTGTCACCAAAAGTTGTATTATTAGCACATTATTTTATTTTTGGGGCTTATGTAGGCCAAGGAGGCTAATTCAAACTCCTTAGATGTGTAGGTGAGATCATTTCTCATCATCACTTTGGATTGGATCTCTCTCTTCTTTAGATAATTTCACACTTTTTTCTGGAGGATAAATTAGAGCATTTATGGATGAATTTTGATGTATATTATTGGTCTATCTTCTCTTGGAGATTCTCTATTATCATTTGTGAATGGTTGGATATACTCTATTGCATATAAGTATGAAATTTTTATGTTATTCTTGTTATTTTTGTCATATATGTTGGATCGGGATTTTCGTTGTTTTAGGGTTAATTGTTGCATGAAAATTATTGCTTAATATTGTGGGATTGTCTCTATTATAAAGTTATCTCCATGTATGGGCCATGTAGTGTGAGAAAAATTTCCTAGGGGTAAAATTTGACCTAGATAATCCATTCCTCTTGTGCATTTGAAGTATAAAAGCGTCAAGATTGGTTTCACTTGACCTAGAGGGTTTGTGAAGTAATTTTGAGGCGTCCTTGATTGGGAACCAAGAAATATTACAAATAATCAACATAGAGTCCATTCTCCCAAGGATTAAGGCATTGATATACCAAGGGTGGTCACCAAAATTCTTATTCCTTCACCTTCTCTGAAGTCTATCCACATTGGGGTGCCTAGGGCATAAATTTCCTGAGAAGTTAGCCACTAAAAAAATTTGATTTGTGAGGGTCTATTGTGCTAGCCTTTCCTCTATCCCTCCTCCAAATTTGAAGACTTTCGGACAGTGAAGTTGGGAGAAAAGCCAAGACCTAGCTCCGAGACCAAAACTTACCCTGCCATCCCCAAGGCTAGCACTCCTCGGGGTCAAACCAACATCTTTGAGAAATTATATTTTCTTTGATCCTCTCCCCACCTTGTCTAGGGTAATAATATCATTGGTTTATACATACATTCCTCATACCCTAGATCGGGTCCACTTGGCCCCATGTAGTCCCGCTGTTTTAAAAGATCATTCTTCAAGAACCATCTGAGATACCATTTCTAACAAGGATTTTAGGGATTGGGGAACTCCTTCACAAGTCTTATCCCATAAACCTAACCCTCAAATCCTCTCTTCCTTTCCCTAGAATACGTAGTACCTTGCTTAGAAAGCAAGCAAGCTCCATCCTTCAAACTCCTCTGGGAAAGGATTTATTTGGGTCACCCATATCCATTGATTTATCTTTCATTAGTGACTCCATACATACCGAGTCTCCTCCGATTGGTGAAAGTCTATAAATAGAAGGGAGCCTTAACTAAGGTGACAATGGGCTAAGTCTCCATTTGTTTCCCTTGGCCTAGAATTTGCCCTTTAGGGATCCCCCTTAGGTCCCCTGCTAGTTTGAGCAATAACAGGCCACAACAGAGCTTAGAGATTAGGATAGGTTGGAGGGAGCCTCCAACTATATCATCTGAAAGGCTAGGATTTCCTTCCTTCTAGATGAATATGGCCTGGAAGCCTATGTAGATAATGTGGTAGTAGTACCCGAGGATCTAGACCAACTGAAGGTGTACAAGAAGGAAATGGTGAAGCAGATGAATTTGGATGGAGTTCATGATCATCTAGTCTCACATGTGGCAGACAAAGGTACGGCCAAGGAAATGTGGGATGCTATCTCTAAGCTATTTTAGAGTTCTTCCAAGCAGCAAAAGATGTTTCTCTAGGAGAATTTGAGGAGCATAAGGATGTAGAAGGGTGAAAACATAGATGGCTTCCTCACCAGGATTCAGGAAGTCTGAGATTAGCTTACATTTGTTGGGTAGGCACCCCAACCCACAAAGTTTGTATGGTTGGCACTGAATAGTGTCTCAGATGACTGGCAGGTGTTTGTCCAAAGTATATTGGGCAGAGACACATTGCCTAAATGGGGCAAGATGTGGTCCAAATTATAGTAGAAAGAGTTGAGGCAAGCTTTATTAAAGAGTACCATCAGTGGAAACAGCTACAAGGGCGTGAAGGGTGAGAAGAATAAGAAAATGGGGCCCTAGCATCTAAGGGTCCCAGTCAGGGATAGGGGGAAAGAAGAAGAAAAAGGATATGTCAAAGGTCAAGTGATTCAGATGTGGTGAGTTCGGACACTAAAGTACGTAGTGTCCTCTCAAGAAGAAGGACAAGTAGTAGAATCAAGACCAGGCAACAACATTCACAGAGATAGATAACTTGTCCTCCAGGTTGGAGGACGATTCTATGATGATGGCAGCGATACCTCCAAGAGTGAGGTATCGTGATCTAGAGCTATAGTCCCAGAGGAGCGCAAACTTGGGCAAGGTGCTATGGGGGCCCACAATGTTTAGTAGCAGGATGGATCAGTGCTAGTGATGCAATCAGATTCCTAAGTGACAATTGTAGACTAATAGTAGTAAGGTGCCGAGGAGAACATTGTAGTGTTGGCAACAGTATAAAGTAGCACAATGTAGAGTCAGCATCAACGCAGGTTCTTCAATGGACAATATATTGGTTGTAGCATCAGTTGTGTTCTAGCCACGAAATTTGGTGGAGAGGCTAGAATGCATGTATTCTCCAAAGTGTAGAAATCATTTCTAGAAATTCCACCTAGAGATGACTTAATTAAAATAACTAACTTTTTTTTAATGGTTCCTAAGTCTAAACTTAGGAAATTTGGTTAATTAAAGGGTATTAATTAAGTAATGATGAAATCTTCTAGAAGAAGATGTGGATCAAGTTCTAGTTAATCTTAGCCATAGATTATGTTTAATATTGGTCATTGAAGCCTCAACAAGAGATTATAAGAAGAACTTCAATGGGGGTTGGAGAACACACTTGAAGAGAAAGGAAATCGATATTGCTAGGAAATCGAACTCCAGAGTAGCAATTGTGTATTGCCGAAGGTGATTTAGTAGTTTCGAAGCAGTGAGAGAGGGGCAAGGAAAGTAACGCCATAAGAAAGTTTTTCCAATCCGATGAGTGCATAGCAGAGAAACAACGTACTCCACAGAGAGGATGACACAATGCAGAGAGGCAGCACAAAGCTTCAGAGGGAGATCTATATTTGCTAAGGAGAAGTCGAGTTTCAGAGGTAGGAGTCGAAGTGGGAGCCAGAATAGCCAAAAGATCGAGTTTCCAGAGTAGTAGTTGATCAGCAGAGTGAGAGAGACGTTGGTCTCAACAAGTTGACATAGATCTACGTAGGCTAACACAAAGGCAATTAGGGGTGGCTCATCTTGAGCAAATTTCAGTGTCAGATTGTTAGTGGAAGTGAGATTTTTCTCACTAGACGTTTGTTAGTTTTTTTCTCTGCATGGAAAGCTAGATTTGAGCTTTCATAGATTTGTACTCAAATTTACTAATGCATAATAATAAAAACCTCGGCTACTACACCGGTTTTCCCAAGTTGGGTTTTCCTGGGGACATTGGTCAAAAAATAACATTGTTTATTGTGTGTGCGCATCTATTCCTCCAGTCTTTTTATTTCTTTCGTAGTATTGTATTTGTGAAGGCTGCAGTGTATATGTTTTGATATTTGCCATAGGAAACTGCAAATAATTTGTTGAGTAATTTTAACAAATAGGAGAAGCATTATCAGTTGTTGTAGTAGGATTCGGGGTTTTTCGAATTTTCACAGTGGCTAGCAGAAGTCAAGACTCAGGAGATAGATGCAACAGACACAACTGATTCAGTAGTTAGGATGCTTCTCAGTTGCATTAGTTGCAATTGCAGCAACAACATATGAGAGGGAGTTTCAATGCAAATGTAGAGTTGGCAACAATATTGCAGTCTCAGCAGCAGCCATAGATGAAAGGGAGTTGCAGTGCAGATGCAGAGTTAGCAGACGTATTGCAGTGTCAGCAACATCACAGATGCAACATCAGAGTCATGCAGTGGTTGGTGGGCAGTGGCAGTCAGTCACAGTGTCCAAACATCAGTAGCGTGACATAGGGTGATACAGAGACAGGTTGTTGTAGTAGTGGTGCACCACTAGAAAACCTTCCTTGCTAAGAGGGAATGTTATTTTTTGTAGCATTGGAGGTGTTTTAGTCTCGAAACCTTATGGAGAGGCTAAAACACAGGATTTCTCCATAACCCTAAAATAATTTCTGGAAATTCCACCTAGAATTGTCTCAATTTGATTATTAGCCTATTTTTAATATTTCCTAAGTCTAAACTTAGGAAATCTGGTTAATTAATCAGAATTAATTGAAACAAGGTGTGAATCATCTAAAATCTCACACAGATCAATTCTGATATGATCTTAGCCCTTTATTAAGTTTTAATCTTAGCCATTGGAGTCCCAACAGAAGATTATAAGAAGAATTCGATGGATAGATGGAGGACACACACTCTTGAGATTGATTTCCTTGGAGAGTTTGATTTTCCAGAGGTAGCAGCTGGAAGAGTTCGAGCCAAAGAAGGAAGCAGAGATAAAGAGGGGCAGGGGCAATGAAGCTAGAGGAAGTTTTCCAAATCTTGTGAAGTGCATTGCAGAGAGGTAGAGATAGCCACAGAGAGGTAGCGCAAGGGTTGTACAGAAGCCTCTAAGATTCAATTTGATTATGCTGAGGAGAAGCATAGTTTTAGTACTAGAGACCGGAAGGACATTCCAGAGGTCAGAAATATGTTCCAGAGGTCAGGAGAGACAGTTTCTCAGTTAGCAGCGAACTAGATCGCTTGAGGAGAATTTGATTCAGGCAGAGCGCAAGAGGGACTGTGCAAGGGTGACATAGGCCTGCACAAAGGCTATTTGGATAGCTCACTTGGAGTTGCAGTCAGAGCCCAGATTGCTTGTTGGGGTGAGGAAAATTCCTCACTAAATTTCAACGAGCATTTTCTCTATAGGATTGCCAGTTTTTGGCATCCTAATTGTACTTAGATAATTTCACTGCTGCTTAATAATAAAAACCCTCAGTTGCTACATTGGTTTTCCCAAGTTGGGTTTTTCCGAGGACTTTTGTCCAAAAATAATTGTGTCAAGTTTTGTGTGTGTGTAATTATATTTCTCAGTTTTCAGTGCTATTATGTTAAGTAGATTTATTTTTGAAGGTTTCAATGTGATTTAATCGATATTTGTCATATAAAATAGATTGTTAATTAATTAACAATTAGAAGAATTAATTCCAATTGTTGCAATAGGATTTCAGACTTGAAATTTTCACAAGAGCCTCTTTTGGGAGGATAAATATCTTGTCTTTTGATCCAATCCACCACCTTTTGTCTACTTAAATATTTCTCCTTAATAACCAGACTCCAAAGACCCTCTCCTAACATACCTCTCCACATGTTTTTCATTGCTAATGCTTTTGCAAACTGTTAGAAAATCGAAGAGGCAGAAAGATTTTATTATATTGATAATTACTTGTGATGTTCCTGAGTTCTTATTTTATCTTCTTTTCATCAAGAAATCATCAAATCAAAACATGAAGATCACAGACACCAGATATAGCCACTCATCCAAGGCTAAAACCCCTCTTTAGGGAAAACCTAGTCAACTCTTCCAGTAGTAGATTCAAATCAAGATGAGACAATTCAAGACCTCTTAGACCTAGTCAAAGACCTCCTCCAACTACCAAGCCATCCCTTCATTCCTATAGATAATCCTTGCCAAAGTCTCCATGTACCAGTTTCACAATTGCAACTTCAATCCAGAATTTTGGCCCCTAGTTTCATAACTTCGAACTTGCAGAAATTCAGATTTTTGACCCCAGTAATAGCCCAATAACTTTGCACATATGAGAGATAGAATGCCCAAAAACTTGATTTAGATATTATTTGCTAATATTCATCTTCTCCAGAAATTTCACACTCTTTTTCTACTTCTCTTTCTTGTAGATCGAAATTCTTGAGTAAGTGTATCAAATAGGTTGAATTGCCTCTTATTTATAGCCTTCCAGCAGGGTCGAATAGCCATAATCTAGGATGACTTGTTGAGGATAGGGTCGACTTGATGTGGAGGTGACAAATGATCCTTTTTATTCAAAAATAGTTCTTTTTACATGATACAAAATCCAAAGAAGGGTCTAATAAAAATGACAATGACTCTATTGACTCAAGACAAAACCTAGAAGCCTCCAATGGAGGCTTTGACCTAGAAATCATTGAACCTAGCATGAAACCCATGCTTTAATAAGTAATTTTCTTTAATAATAAAAATTATTTTCCCTTCTCTTGATAATTACATTATATCATGACTCAAGTACAATTATGAAGACCGACACTATTTACATTTTTCAACGCTCCCTCTTAACTAGGGAGGTATTCATAATTACATATATAGGCACATGGAAGATCTCAAAATGATATGATCTATGAGAATCACAACACACACGTGGTGCTATAGATTAGATACCTGACCAGGGTACCCAAATCGAGTGGGACTAAGGTGAACTCAAGCTTTAGCCACTCTAGGTACCATCACACATTTAATCTCTATCACCAACCCACAGATCCAGGTGTGTATCCAAGGTCAGAGCTCCATGACCAACGCCACCCTCCCTACTTCGGGATCTAGACATCAACACATAGGCCGACCAAATGTCCTCCCAAGCATCAGACACTCAACCTCAGATGCTTACATATCTCCTAAATCAGATATATATCCACCACTCCAAGCATGCTTCAAACATTCAACCCTTTTATGGAGAGATCTTGCACAGTCACAACCCCAATCAGTGATAAACTTTCAAGTAAATATATAAGTGTTTACAAACCTTCGGGGTCCTCAATCAGTCTGATGCTACTTATATCATCATCAAGTTATCCATATACAATTTGTAGGAATCTTCCTTCTTCTTTCATTTCTTTAGTAGCACCAAATGCAAGTTCAGTATTTCTCAAATCTTTTGTTTGCAAATCGATTAGTAGTACTTTCATTCATTCTTCAATTTCATTATTTCTTCAAGGTATTCATCATAATATGTCCTCCCTCTCAACCAGGGAGATGTACCCTTTCTACTAACCATGCTCCCTCTCAACTTAGATATACTTCATTCTTTCTCATGTCATCAAGGTCATTTTGAGTATCATCATTTTTATAGGTTCCTTCATCATGCTCACCATCATCTTCAATTACAAACATCTTGAATATTATGTAACTACAAAACATTAATAGCAAGTACAACCAAATATAAATATACAAAAGCATGAAGTCAATTACAATGGAAGCATCAAAACATTCAAACTTTAGACATCAAATACCTAAACCTAGTTAGGTTCATATTTAGCAAGGGTCACATCTTTTATATTCTAGACTTCAACAAATTTCTAGGGTTTTGTCACAAACTCTAGACTCCATCATCAAGACTTAAAGCAAATCAATCAAGATATCAATCCAATCATAGCATTATAAATCTAGAGCTTCAATATAATTTCCTAGAATTCATAACAGATTCTACTACGTTTTTGTTACAAACCCTAGATTTCATTAATCAACAATCAAGTTAGTATACTCACATATACATATATAGGATTTCACTATCATGTATTAGCATCTCATATCAATATCTACTAGGTAAACCCAAGATACAAACATCAATACATCGAAGTTAGATATACAACAATTTTGGCCAGACTAGGGTTTCGATCATACGGATGAATATACATCTAGGGTTTCATTCCTAGGATCTTACTTTAGTTATTACAAGGGTTTTTGTTCATAAAACCTAATTCACCAAACCCTAAATATGTATGGTTTCATTATATAACCTAGACATTAACAGTAACCCCTAAAGGACTAGGGTTTTTACCACAATATTACCAAAACCCTAAATATCAAAAGAATAGGATTTCTAGACTTTATCTACAACCCCTAAGTAGATTAGGGTTTCATCATTCAATATTGACATGCCCTTAGCATTAAGAGGCTAGGATTTTACAGTGAACCCTAAGGGTTAGGGTTTCACAAGAATGACCAAATGACAAAAGATAGTATAACAAGGGTAGATTCAATCTAATGGTTGATCACCCTAACAAGAATCTCTATGATTCAAGTCTTCCTTTTAAATCTCCTCCACAACCTCTATGTATTCTGCAAGCTTTCCTACCAAGGAAGAAATAACGGAAAAGGTTATTAGTATAGAATACAAACAAATCTCAATGTGAGGAAGAAATCAAACATAAAAGAGGAAACAAGGAACAAGATACTTATATTTTGGTAAAATGGTGAAGGCTCCCTCTTAACCCAATCTTTCTGAGGGATACCTACAACTTATCAAAATAGTTCAAAAATGTTCTAACAAGACATATTAGACCTACAAACTCTGGAAATCAAAACATAAAGGAAAATAATACAAAACTTAGAATAGAAGACTAAGAAGGATATGTAAAAGAGGACTTAATAGTATAAGTCTTTTACTTATGATTCTTCAGTCTTATTCTTCTTAGGTGGAGCTTCAACGGTAATATTTGCTTGTTCCCTATCTATCTTATTATTCCTTGGATTCTTAGGACATTTATTTTTGTAATGACCCATCTTATGATAGTTGTAGCATTCAATCTTGGATAGGTCAACTTTCTTCTTTGGTCCTTTGAACTTCTTGAAGGTTCCCTTCTTCTTATGATGAGAAAAATAGGCATTAGAGGTGTTTTCTTCTTCATCCTCCTCCTTATTGTTTACTAAATATATTCGGGCTTCTTCTTGACTACATGCATTCCACATTTGTTCAAATTGGAGTATCCTTTCGACTGCTAATTCCAGATGCAAAAGCACTCCAAGATTTTGGTAGACCTAGAAGAGTAGCAATTACGAGTTCCTTTTCTGGTAAAACCTCATCTATTGCTTGGAGTTCATCTCTTATTCTATATATCCTTACAAAATATGCTGACATGGTATTGTCTCTTGTCATCCTTATTGTCCTTAGTTCATTCTTGAGGCTAGCTATCTGACCAATGTTCTTGATGGTGAATAACTTGGAAAGAGCTTCATACATTTCTTGAGCAGTGTCTATGTTGGATATGTGGGGAATTAGGTTGTCCTTTACTCCATCTACTATCAGATTCATGGCCAAGGTTTCGGTTTCTTTGAACTTCTCCTTTCATGCATCACCTGTAGGCTTCTTGACTTTTCCTTGAACAAGATCCAAAACTTTGTGCTTAGCGAGGATAAGATCTATCCTCTTTTTCCATGCCTTGTAGTTAGAGGCTCCTTCTAGCTTGTTTTCTCCCCTCATTGTAGTTGACATAGTTCCTATAGAGAGTAGGCCTCTCTCTTTGTATAATCCTTTTCCTTAATGACATTCCTTTGATCACCTTTGCTTTAATAGATCTATAAACTTCCTTTTTCTTCCTTCTTCACCTTAGCTCTACTACCATGTTAGAAAATCAGAAAGGCATAAATATTTTCTTATATTGATAATTACTTGTGATATTCATGAGTTCTAATTAACTTTTTTTATGTTCTTCTTTTATCTTTTTTTCATCAAGCAATCATCAAATCAAAAAATGAAGAGCATGGACACCATATATAGGCACTCAGCCAGGGCTAAAACCCCTCTATAGGGGAAAACCCAATCAACTATTCCACTAGTAGATTCAAATCAAGATGAAACAATTCAAGACCTCTTAGACCTAGAGAAATACCTCCTCCAACCACCAAGTCATCCCTTCCTTCCTATAGATAATCCTTGTCAAAGTCTCCAAGTACCAGCTTCAATCAAGAATTTCATCCCTTGACTACAGTTTTTTTGGCCCCTGGCTTCAAAAATTTGGACCTACAGTAGATTCAAAATTTCAACCTCGGGAATAGCCCAGTAACTTCACACGTGTGAGAGATAGAATTCCCAAAAACACGATTTAGATCTTCCAGACTAATCTTCTTCTTCTCCAGCAATTTCGCTCTCTTTCTCTGCTTCTCTTTCTTGTAGATCAAACTTCTTGAGTGAATGTATCAAATAGGTCAAATTGCCTCTTATTTATAGCCTTCCATCTAGGTTGAATAGCCATAATCTAGGCCGAATTGTTGAGGATAGGGACGACTTTGTGTGGAGGTGATAATGATCTTTTTTGACTCAAAATTAAATAATTTTACATGATGCAAAATCCTAAGAAGGGTCTAATAAAAATGGAAATGACTCTATTGATGTAAGATAAAACCTATAAGCCTTCAATAGAGGCTTATACCTAGAAAACATTTACCTGAGCATGAAACCCATGCTTTAATAAGTCATTTTCCTTAATAATTTTTTTTTTCTTTTGACAATTACATTACATCATGGCTCAAGTACAATTATGAAGACTAACACTAGTTACATTTTTCAACACAAACCAGGATAGGTTTTTAAAACCCCATCCTCCTATACTTTTGGCAGTAGAAAGGATGGACCAGTTAGCAAGATGTAAACCTCTTTTATTGCTTTTACCAACCCATAGGAAATTGAAAATCAATTTTCTAATCATGACTAGAATAGAAGGAATTTTTGCCAAGGGAATCTAGTAAACAAGAATGTTTTCAAAGGCAGTTTTTGCCAAGATCATTCTGCCTCCTAATGACAGCCAGTTGTAGCACCAAAGGTTTTTTCTCTGCTCCTCCCTTCTGATTATTCACATCTAGTCTTATTTATGATAGCCATTAAGATTTATAAAGAAACCTAGATACTTAATCCCAGTCACCAATTCTGAGATCTGCAAGGGTAGGAAATACTCAATGTCTAAGAGGATGTTTGGCTTGACTGCATTTTGATGAAAGGTGGGTTTTGGTAGGTTGATCTCCATTCCTGTAGCATTTCTAAAGAGAAATATGCATATATGGAAAGCTTGCCATTCTGTTGTGGTACATGTTACCAGACAAACTAGTAGGGGACCTAAAGGGATTCCTATGAGGACAACTGCTAGGTCAAGGGCACTTATGGAGACTTAGCCCAGTGTCACCACAGCTAAGACTCCCTACTCTTTATGTAATTTCACCGATGGGAGGAGACCCAGTAGTTTGAAAGTCACTTATAAAGTATAGATCAATGAAGGGGCGGGGTGACCCAAATGATTCCTTTTCCAGAAGAGTTTGAAGGATAGAGATTGCTTGCTCTTTAATAAAGGGACTTGATCTTCTAGGGAAAGGGGATGAGGATTGGAGGGTTGAGGTAGAAGTATAATACCTATAAAAGATATTCTCAATCCTTAAAATCCTTTTGAGAACTTGGATTCTCAAGTAGTCCTTGCTAAATAGGCTTTGGTGAAGAATGGGACCACATGAGGCCAAGTGGACCTAACCCAGGTTAGGGAGTGGATTTTGGTAACCAATGATGTTCTTAACCTGGCCAAGGTCAGGGGAAAGGAGCAGACAAGAATTTTCTCCCAAATATGTCAAATTGATCCTACTAGGTTCTAGCCTTGGGAACACCTAGGCAAAACTTGACCCTGGAGCTAGGGCTTGGGGTATCCAGAGATTCCACCATCAGAATTTCTTCAAATTTGGAGGAGAGTGAGGGAACCCACCAGCACAGTTGTATCTAGCAGATCAAATTCTTCTTATGGCTAGTCTCCCGGGAAACTGATGCCCTAGGTGACATAACGGGGCTAGACCTAGGAAAAGGGGGAAAGGGTAAAAATAGGGTTAAAATGATCACCCTTTTTGAGTGACCAATGCCTAATTCACTTGGGCATATGGAGTCAAGGATAATAATGAAGAAGGATTTGGTTTCTTGTTCAAGGAGGCTCCAAAAGTCAAATTCGTCCAATGTTAGAGGAAAGAGAAGAAAAGTGGCTTTCAAGTATTTATACTTCATAAAAATTGTGAAATATTATCAATATAACATAATCTCTAGGACATTTCATTCATATAACAATGGCCCATACAAATAATAAGCTAAATAGACACATAATTCCACATTTCATACATGCAACAGTTAGCCCTAATTATAGTGAAATTCAAATGTTTGCATCAACAAGAAAAATAGCGTTAAATTTGCACTTACAATGATAGAGATTATATCCATCTAGAATCACATTTCCAAATAAGAAGCTCCAAGATAGAAATAACACAAATCCATACATCAAAATTCTCCCATCATCCAAAATAATCCTCCAAGGAAAAAGTGTGAAATTCTCTAAAGATAGAGAGATCCCAAGTCAAGTGAAGATACAAATGAATCCAACTAACTCCTATTTATACACTAATTAGGAGTTTGATTTAGCTAATGAGCCTACATTAGCCCCTAAAAATAAAATAATGTGCAAATGATCCACTACAACAAAACCCTGTGATTAGCATCCATTTTTTCTTCCTTTTTTGCGTCTAGAGACCATTTTTGGTGCTATTTGTGTCTATTTATCAAATATGGTGCAAAAATTGATGCAAAGTTTTCACCAAGTTTTGCACCAAGTCTTACATCAAATTTAGCACCAGGTATTGTAATAGGTTTTGCACCAGATTTTACACCGAGTTTTACACCACGTTTTATGCCATGTTTTATGCCATCCTTTGCACCATGTTTTGCATCAAGTTTGGCACCTAATTTTGTTTCACCATCTTTTGCATCCTCTATTACATCCACTTTTTGCGCCTACAATTTCATCAACTTTTGCATCATCTCTTGCATCCTCTTTTACATCATTTTTTAAATCATTTTTTGCATATTTTTTGCATCCCCTTTGTTCCAAGTTTTTCATCGAGGTTTGTGTCTAGTTTTTACATATAATTTTGCATCTACTTTTGTTGCATTGACTTTTACATCTTGTTTTGCATCCATATTTACATCCTCTTTTTCATCTGTTATTGTGTCCACTATTGCATCCATTTTTCTTGTGCCATAATTTGCACATAGTTTGACACCTCCCTTTGCACCCTTTTTTGTTTCTAAATTTGCATCCATGATTGCATCCTCATATAATCTAGGTTTTCATCAACTTTTACATCTATTTTTAATCCCTTTTTATATCCACTTTTGTGTCAAGATTTGCATAAGGTTTTGTGTCTTGTATTGCATCTATTTTTGCATAGAATTTTGTTTCATCAACTTTTGCATCATATTTTACATCCATTGTTGCACCCATGTTTATGCCCACTTTTACATCCCTTTTTTCATCCTATTTTTCATCTTCATTTGCTTCTCTTTTTCTATCTATCATTACATCCACTTTTGTTGTGACACAATTTGTGCCATGTTTTGTACTTACTATTATACCCACATTTTCTTCCAATTTTGCATCCATCTTCGCATCCTCTTTTGCATAAAACATTGGATCTATTTTTGCATCCAATTTTGTGTTGGGTTTTGCAACTCATTTTTTATCTTCTTTTGCATATACTTCCATTGCATCCGTATTTTTCATCCAATTTTGTTTCTCATGTTGCACCCGTGTTTGCATCCACTTTTATATCCCTTATAGCATCTTGTCTTACATCTAAGTTTGCATCTTTTTTTGTCTATTATTACATCCACTTTCTCATCCACTTTTTTTGTGCTATGATTTGTGCCATATCTTATGCCTGTCGTTGCAACCCACATTTTCTTCCACTATTGCATCCACATTTGTATCCTCTTTTGTGTCCAAGTTTGCATCAAATTTTGTTTATGTTTTTTGCATCCCATTTCGAATCTACTTTTACATCCACTTTTGATTCATCGAATTTTGCAACTAATTTTGTGTTCAATATTGCACCCATGTTTAAATCCTTTTTTTCATCTAATTTTTCCTCCTTTTTGCATTCAAGTTTGTGTCCTTTTTTTTTCTTTTTCTTTTTTTTCTTTTTTCTTTTTTACGTTCATTGTAGTATCCACATTTGTTTCACCACAATTCATGCTAAGTTTTATGCCTACAATTGTGCCCATATTTTCTTACACTTTTTCATCCATGTTTGAATCCTATTTTGTGTTCAAGTTTGCATAAACTATTGCATCTATTTTTTCATCCACTTTTGTGTCAATTTTTCTGTCTTGTTCTGCATCTACTTATGTTGTGTCCACTCTTCATCCAAATTTACGTCTATTTTAACCCCCATATTTTTTGTTCACTTTTGCATCCCTTTTCCAACATACATCATATTTTTTGCATTGATGATATTTCTTATGACATTGAAAATTATGAACAACTAATGACAATGTCAATAAATAACAATGATGATAATGAAGATGATGACGATGACATGAATTGTGATTGTTATGATAATGACAATGATGATAAACACAATGAGAGTTACAATGACAATGATGATGATGATGCTAATGACCTTGGCCATTCTTCCCAATTTTTAAATGTTGTCATGGTCAAAATCATAATAATAATCTTTGGCGTCATCTTCCAAGTCATCATCATCTGATCATCATTATCATTATTTTCATCTTGGTCATCATCAAGAATAATAATGGCATGAATCATGATTATGATGTTCATGATGAAGATGACAACAATTATGATAAAAATTATATTAGTTATGATGATGGGGATGATGACAATTATAATGACGATGATAATGGTAGTAATGATGATGATCATCGATCATCTCTAAAAAATAAAACTGTTATTTTTCTTGCATATATCATGTGTCGTAACAACCCTTTTCGAGCACTCGTAACATTTTTTAGGTTGATCATATTTCTTATGATGCCTATAATTATGAACAATTGATGACAATATCCATAATGATGATGATGATGATGAAGACATGAATGGTGATTCTGATGATAATGAAATGTTGACAATAATGATGACATTGATGGTGGTGATGATGGCGATAATGAAATGATGACCCTCCCTCTAAACTAGGGGGTACTCATAATGAGACAAAAAAGTACTCTCAAGTTGAAATATTCATATAAGAAGGGATCTGCATTGATAAGCATCAATGATGATTTACATCATCATAGCCAGCATTGTCAAAATAGTAAGGCCTTGACTAACAAGTTTATCTCTCCATTAAATTAGAGCACAATGTTGGGACGCATAAATTTGGACACCACTGCCTCTCTAGGCACTTACCCCACCAGGATGTTCACCAGGTATTTCCTCACATGATCATTTCCTAATCCACTATCATAATATTTGATACCAGGAAATGTCAATCCTCAAGACTATTCTTTATCTTAGATTAATGTACTTGACTTATGGTGATTAGTCCTAGTCAAAGTCCAAATTCTCAAAGAATATTGGTCCCAGATGTTTATCCAATCCACCATTCTCCCTACTAGTGTATTTACTAGGCTTACGATTGTTAGTCCTAGCCATAGTACATGACACATGGATAATATGGTGTCTACCCTCACTCCCTCTCAACCAAAGAGGAGACATCCACAAGCATAAGATTTTCTCAAGAATACCCATCATTTTCATAGAGAATAACATCGTTATTTTTTTTTCATCACATGATGCCTTTATGATTAAGCATTCATAGATTTGTCGCAAAATATTTCCCCTTTTGTCATTTGTGATGAAATAAAATCAAAAAGTGAAAGCCAAAATCATTAAAGATACACTATATTGATTTATCTAAGTCTAAACTCTAAGGTTGAAGTGAAAATTCATGTAAATCTTATACCTACGAGTTGTGCCAAACTTATGAAAACCTTATTCCCTAAGTCCTATATTTAAGAAAATGAAAAAGAAAGAAAAATAAGGGCCAATGAATGGTAACTCATGTATTCACTCCCTCTTTGGAAAATATATGAATATATACACTTCTAGTCACACTTGATCACATGTTTGTGATGGTTAAATCATGAATTCCTCTTTTCTCCTTGCATTTTCACTTCATCATTTAAGCACCTAATTGAGGATGTATGGAATGTTTGTTGCCTAAGGCTTTCATGTCTACTCTTGGTTTACTTATGTCACACTACTGTCAATTTATGTGATGGAGTGAAATACATAAGTTTGTGGAGTTATTAGAGTGGTGTATTAAGTTAGTCACCACACACACACATGTATTACATCTCATTGATCCACATGTGTGGGTTGTGGGTTGGAAACTCATTGCTTGACAACTTTAATGGCTTTAATGGTATAGCTTACAAAATATCTTGTTAAACATTAAGATTCATCCTTTCTTTTCCTCGAGACACTTGATAATATTGAAGTCACTCCCAATAATCCATGGATATGGGGAGTATAAATTACTTGTGCTAGAAATAGAATTGAGAAATAGAGGTTTTCCATTTGCGATATTGGAGTCATAGACATTGGAAACATGGTAGTAGTCCTCAATGTCAATTAACTAAAATTGTAGTGTCATAATGCGAAAAGAGGTAAACATATTGGTAACCTTGATGTCTTGATCATTTCAAATAATAACCATTCCACCCAAGTATCTCTAAGCATAAATCGCTACTACTTGGAAATTCCTCCCCCATTTTCTAATTATATGAGGTAGAACCTCTCTTAATATTTTTGCTTCTTATATCAACATTATTGATGGGTGCTTTGTGTACCATTTTTCTTTTAGGAGTCTTTGTTTTCCTTTACTATTGAGGCTCCTCATGTTCCATGAGACTATTTTCATCGAGAATTTACATAGAAAGGAAGTATAATGTGACTAAAAAAAAACATGTCTCAAGATTTAGGTGCTTGGAAAATTCCACTTCATGACTCCTATATTTCCTTAACCTAGGACCAAATGGTGAACTTGATGGCCTTAAGGAAAATTGACCAAAGAAAATCTAAAAAAGAGGTGACTTTTGACTTTATCACATACAATTTAATATACCAAAAAAAATATCCATAAAAATTTCATCAATCAATGAATCATTAAAAAAAATATCCAAAACAATTTCTTCAAGCAATGAATCATTGCATTATAAAATACAATCTATAAGCATTTTGGGAACATTTTGCTAAAACATGCTCAAAAACCAACATATTTAACAATAATATGGACAATAACACATTTTGATAAATTAAATAACATATTATCAAGCCTAAAAGGTGTCACTAACAAAAAACTATAAAGCATGCAACTAATGGAAGTGACAACTCAAGGCCACCATAAGACAATTAATCTATTAAGATCAAGATTAATGGGGACAAATATCTACAAAGGACAAAGGCAAACCTATTTTAACTTTATTGTTTCATTAGCTTTGTTCAAGATGAACATTTCAAGATATCATGAAGAACATAATTAGTTTTATTACATTAAGAAAACCCAAGCACATTCTATAACTTAGCAAGGAAGAGATGTATAACACCCATGTCAATGACACAACACATGGCATTGAGTTACTTTTTTTATATATAATTTAATCTCCTATCATAAAATCACAAATTTAGCATGAATGGAATGTTTAAAATCCATTTTTATAAAAACAAAATATAGTTTTTCTTATGGAAAAAAATACCAAAATCTAAATATATCTTTTTAGAAAATAAAAAAATACTAAAACTAAATATATATTAAAAAAAACTAAAACATAAACAAACTAGAATTTGAATTTGACACTCTTGTTCACTTTCGGAAAGTCATATGGTAGAATGTGATCTCTTTATCCTCATCTTTAGCTTTTTCCTAAAAAATAAAAGCATACAAAAGCGGGAAAGAGCCATAAAGCATCGGGAAGATTTTTCCTAAGCACAAAAGCATCTAAAAAGTGGAAAAGGCCATTTTTGTATGAGGAAACATTATTTATCCAAAAGATCTTTCCCAAATTTAACTAATGAGGAATTTGGGAAATCTTCATAGCCTTCACTTTCCTATATATTGGAGGCTTGGCCATTGAAAAAATGATGGGAATTTTTGTATTGTCATGCTGCTGAAATTTATCTTGAGAGGAAGAGTTTTGCAGCTATGAGTTTAGGGAGGTGTTGTTGCAACTACATCTGATTGTTGTAACTTTCCTCCAACTCCTTTATTCATATATATCAGTTGTTCTTCCTTCCATATGTTTCTATTCATTCTTTACTTCTTCTATTTAACTAATGAATGTATGGAATTTTGGTTTGTATTTATTTATTCAATAATATTTATATGTTTCTGATAGTTTCGATTATCAAGATATTATGTTGTGAAGGTTGTTTTATTCTTTCTCTTATGTGTAGGACCAATCTTTGGAGCTAGCTAGGAGCGCTTATTAGCTATACTAAAAACTCCGAGACCTGCATGCGAGGACTCACATGAATTCATTCTCTTTTTCTTAATCTATACTCTACATCTTGATCTACTAAGAATCCTAAGCCTTAGAACAACATTTCTCTTAATTGGTTTGTACTAGGTTTCTGGGATAAACTGAGAGTATTTTATTTTCATCTAACCGTGCATTAAATCCTACAACAAAATGATATTTAGAAACTTTAATATATTTCACAATGTAAATGAACTTAGTAAAATGAAGCCATAGAAGGGGTCATAAATGGAAATAAAAGTAAAACTCTAAACAAGAAGCCAAAAGTGGATTCAACCATGGATGCAAAATTAGGAGTATAATTGGATGTTAAACTAGCCATCAAAACAAGATGCAAACAATGACACAAAAAGGGTTTTAAAGTAAAATAAAAAAAATGGTGCAACGCTAGACATAAAGAAGGGAACAAAATAGGGAATATGAAAGGATATCGAATTGAGCACAAACAAGGATGCAAAAATAGACACCAAAATGAGGATTCAAAGAATGGTGTAAAATTAGGATGAAAAAAGGATGTAGAAAAGACACAAAAAAGATGCAAAATGGGACTAAAAAATGGTGAAACCAAAGATGTCAAAAATGATGTATAACTAGATGAAAATTCAAACTAAAATCTAGGTGCAATTGAGATGCAAATGTGGACACAAAATGTGGCAGAAAAAAGTATGCAAATTTGGAAGCCAAAAAGGATGAAAAATTAGATACCAAAAAGGATGCAAATTTGGACATAAAAAATGGTGCAAAATTGGACACAAGAGAAGAAAAAATGGTGCAAAAATGAGCATAAAAATGGCTCAAATTTGGATGCAAATTGAGATGCAACATTGGATGTAAAATGAGGTGCAACAAATCATTCAAAACTTGGTGCAAAAACAAATGCAAAATTAGACCCAAAAAAATGGCTCAAAATTGAATGTAACAATAGACACAAAATGAGATGTAAAGGTGGATCCAACATATGGTTCAACATAGGATGCAAATTTAGATGCTCAAAAGGATTCAAAATTGGATGCAAGAAATGGTGTTAAAAATGATACTAAATTGGATGTAACAAATGATGCAAAATTAAATGCAAAATATGGTGCAAAATAGGATGCAAGAAAGGAAGATAAATAAAATGCAAAAGTGGATGCAAAAAATGGTGCAAAAATGCATGCAAAATTTGACACTAAATCAGATTCAACATATGGTGCAAAATTGGATGGAAGAAATGGTGTAAAAAAAGGGAGAAAAATTGGCACAAAAATAGATGTAAAAATAAGTACAAAATTAGAAGCAAAAAATGGCAAAGGACCAGATGCAAAATTGGCACAAACTAGATGTAAAAAAAGGAACTAAATCAGATGCCAAAGATGGTGTAAAAATCGATGCAAATTATGACACAAAACTAGAAGCAAAGAATGCCACAAAAGAGGAAGCAAAAAATGATGCAAAAATAGATGCAAAAATGGCACAAAACTAGAAGCAAAACCTGTTGTAAAACCAAATGAAAATCTTGGTGCAAAATATGATGCAAAAAATGATGGAAAATTTGGCGTAAAAAAGATGCAAAATTTGGTGCAAAAAAGGACGCTTTAAAAATTGTACAATAGAGCCAGATTTAGCGTCAGGCTCATCATCCCAATTGAGAAAAAAATGCACTAAAATTTGGTGCTAAATCTGGCGCAAATTGCCTGTTTTGTTGTAGTGCAATGACTACTGCCAGTGCTCCTAAATCTTAGTATACCATTCTCCCAAGAGAATGACAGATAGAATCTCGGAATGATAGAATGCAAGAATGCCCTCTCATCTTCCTCACCATCTATTAAATAGAACAACATTGGATGGGGAACCACATGCACACACTCCATGTATCTACATGCAACTTGATTTTTAGTTTTATTTCTTTACTTTTCTTTTGATTTTTAGCTTTACTGATTCTTTTTATTGCTTCTTTGTTTTATCTACTATTTATTCTTATTTAAGACTTTAGTGTAGGTTATTACTATTTTTATTATTTTTTTTATTTTCTTATTTTTAAATATCTTATAGTTTATATTTTATATATTTATTAATAAGTGTTTTTATTTATTATTTATATTTATTATTATTATTTTATTTTATTATTATTATTTATTATAATATTATATTATTTTTTATTATTTATTATTTATTATTAAAGGGAGGGATAATAACAGGAAGATTGTTGGCAGGTGGCCGGGGTCATGGACATCTGATATATGACATACCTTGGTATGGACTATCTTGGTGACAGTTGGTCACTTAGATGAGACATGGTGGAGATGGAGTCCTACATATGTTGTCGTTTGCCATATATGTGAGGGGAGTCGACATCATGGTTTGATGCTTGGAGTTGGGATGTTGTCGAGGACGACAACGACTTCAGGTGGAGGAGGATGTAATGCCTTGGGAGTTTTGGCGACAGGCGGGCGCCAGTCGCCCGGGCACACGCGCACGCCGGGCAGGGGCGCACGACAAGTTGCGACGACAACGAAGGCACTTCGCATAGAATGTGACATTACTCCGGACAACAATGCGACGAAACAGCGAGAGACTTGGGAATTCGACCGAGCGTTAAACGAATTTATATGGCGTTAAGGTGAGGCTTGCATATGGCAAGGCCGACAGTCGTGAGGAAGGTTCGGGGCACGTTTGTGATGGATTTGGGGGTCGGCCAAGGGGTGACCACCCCCACACTCAACCACGCTTGGAGCCTATATAAAAGTGAGCGTGTGAGCTCATTTCAACCAACGGACTTCGCTCACTCATCTTCGCATAAGGGAGCATACTACAAGTGCGCAAAAAGGTCTAGTAGGAGCGCATATCTCATGCGCTAAACTTGGGTCTGGTCGCACGGTTGTGAGTGGCTTTTGGAGAGACGAAGTGTTGGCAGGTGTGCCACGGGTGAACGTTGAACGTACAGATTTGTGTCGGGCTTGAGGTAGTGCTGCAGGGGGTCCGGGTGAACATCTTTCTACCGTGCAAGAGTGCACAAATGTTGTAAAGGCAGTTATATGCCTCATATTGTAAAATTGACCAAGTGTTGGCTTGGAGTTTTGCCAAGCACACTTGTATTGTAAAAACTGATATTCTTAATAAACGGTTGGGCAGACTCACATTACAGGGAGTTGCCCCTCCCCTTTATACTTGTTGCAATTGTTGTTGTTTTTTTATTTAATTGCGATGGATAATGAATGAGTATGGGCTTCATTAAGTATAAAGGATAATAAGCGTGTTTACTTGGTTGCGAAACACAAACTAAGTATCGGTTGTGAATTAGGCGTAGTCCGCACACATAAGTATTGTTAAAAAGAAAGTGTGGGGTGGTGCCGCACCTCGCCGGCACGGTTGGAAGACCACTGTAGGCTTGGGGGCATGACACCCTCGGTGCTTCTTTGTGGTTGGGGTTGTTTGACCAAAGAAGTTCCAAGTTTGAGAGCCTATCTCATGTATAAGGCCAAGCACCGTTGGTCTGATTCTCTGAATAGGTTATGATATGACTTTGGATTTTGTATGGGGCACTAAATAATGCAATGCTCCTCTGTCCGTGTCTCTCTCCTATACTGATAGAGTAGGCAAACACTGGGTGCTCGAGGGATATGGTGATTGGCTTGCACGTGAACTGTGAAACAATTTTGAATTGGTCGGAAGGGATCCTAAGTGCATGCATTTAATGGTGAAGTGTGTAGGCTGGTGTGATAATGAGGCTTTCTTCCTCCTCTCTCGGTGCTTCTCTAAGTATCAGGAAGGAGAAGGTGACTCTTTTTGGTAGTGTCTTTATGGTTGGGGTTGGTTCACCGAAAATGTTCCAAGTGAGACCCTCTCCCATGGATAAGGCCAAGCACTATTGGTCTGATGATGCAGAGGGAGTTATGTGATTCTCTGAAAAGGTAATGATATTGACTTTGGATTTTGTATGGGGCACTGAATAATGCAATGCTCCTCTATCTGTGTCTTCCTCCTATACTTCTAGATTAGACAAACCCTGTCTGCATTAAGGATATAGTGATTGACTTGCACGTGAGCTGTGAACCACAACTCGGAACTGGTTGAAAGTGATCCTAAGTGCATGCATTTAATGGTGAAGTGTGTAGGCTGGTGTGATAATGAGGCTTTTTGAAAGCTCTAAAAAATGCCTTTGCATAGAAAGCAATCTTAGTGATGAGCCTTACGGTGAGAGTCCTTGAATTTCTAAAATTGTGCAACAATGTACGTAATGATGTATATATCAAGATTGTGCAACAATGTATGTAGTGATGTATATCCGAAGTGTGCACGAAAGTAATTACTCGGTATGCCCTGTCTTTACATATTGTTTTGAACTACCATCCTAATTGTTGTTATTAATCAAAATAATAAATTGTTGTCACGAAGCGAATGGATATTGCCTTTTTATTGGATCATTTTACTTTTAATTCATATGCTAATTTTTAAAATATTTTTTGGACTGTTTCACATACTCTTAAGACATTTTCTATTTGTTGTCTCAATATTTCAAAGCTGATCATGATAATTTAATGGACAAGCAGGAACGTCCTCCTTTCCAGATTTCAGATACTGCTGCAAGTATGACCTTGATATCAGGTAAAATTGAAAAGAATGTAGGTTTCATTGTCACTGAGGTATTTTGGGAAATTTATCACTTCTATGATATTTGAGTTTTTTTATGGATCGTTGCTTGGATATAGTGTACTGATTAGTTTTTCTATAGTACATCGCTTCAAAAAAGTGCAGCTGTGAAGGTTCACCTCACTTTTTGCTTTCGTGCTTCTTAGATCTCTGTCCGAAGAATTAAAAGAAAAAAGTGTCATCCGATTCAACAATATCGTAAGGTGCTAGTGAAAGGAAGGTCCCAACTTACATACACGTCATATAATAGGTACATTGTGTAATAGGAGAGATCCTTCAAAGAACCTGACTGCTTTAATGCTATTTTCGGGTGCTATATGTAAGAAATTTACAACAGCGATTCTAAATTTTCTAAAGAATCTCAAAATCAAAATATATAAGTCCAGGAATACCTCCAGCCATTGATGCTCTTGCTGCACAGTCCACTTGATTCTTCACTTCAACGGCACTCCAGCTTCAATCCAAGCAAAATAAAAATCACAGAAAATCTGAAGGCACTTCCAAGCTATGCTCTCTCAGCTAGATGGTGTAAACAACTGAAGGGGATTGAGAGACTAGCTTGGGGACCAAACAGATGAATATATAGCCAAGCTTCCATCAAGCTTCTAATGGCTATGTGTCAGGTGTTCCACAAATCAAGGTAGAGAACTCCAGATGGAGTAATGGACCACTTCAGAAGTTCCCAACAAGAAAATTAATTAACTGCAGTTGATTTCCTCAAATTAAGGAAAGACTGCAGTTTACTGCCATAACTGTAGGCAGCAGTTGGAAAACTTTAATGGAGCTTAACATACTCCCACTTGGTCCATACTTCCAAACTTAATGTCTCAGCTTAAAAAACATTGACAATCTGTATTAAGTAATAGATACATGAATCATGGCGATAAGTCCTCTAATGACGAGTATTATCTTCCATGTATTACAATGTATTTATTCTTATTATAATTTATGTGGCAACAATTTCTTAATGAATAAAACTTATGTTTATTCTTGGTCCTTAAATGAATTTTCTCAAATCAACTTAAGGTGCACATAAATATGAGAAAAAACATCACAATAATTAAAAATTTCAATAATCATTGTCCATACAATGAAAAACTGAATAATGGAACCAAGTCCCATATTCATTACATGATCCTTGAATTTAAATGGTGGCATGCCCTTAGTCAAAGGATCAACGATCATCAATTCAGTGCTGACGTGCTCAGTGACCACTTTCTTTTCTTTAACACATTCCCTTATAGCTAAATACTTAATGTCGATGTGTTTATTTCGACTCCCACTTTTGTTATTTTTAGCCATAAAACAACAGCTGAATTATCACAATATATTCTTAATGGCTTAGAGATAGAATCCATAATTCTAAGCCCAGAAATGAAACTCTTAATCCATACACCATGTATAGTAGCCTCAAAACAGGAGACGAACTCGACTTCCATAGTGGAAGTGTGATATTCTGAATGATCCTTCTCAGAAACTATGTTTCTGGTTTGATCGCTCCCACTGATTAAGTCATTTTCAAGAAACTTAAAATTGAGGCTTAATAAAATTTCATGTTTTACCAATGTAAATCATGCTCAGAATTGAATCTAATGACATAAAACTTGCCTGTGGGCAAAATTTTTAATTCAAGCAGATTCAATTATTCGTTCGGAGACATCCGATAAAATTGAAGCTTAATGTTTTACCATTGTAAATCATGCTCAGAATTGAATCTAATGACATAAAAATTGCCTGTGGGCAAAATTTTTAATGCAAGCAGATTCAATTATTCATTGTTTTGAACTTTATGATAAAACTATTAATTCATAACTCCTGTGGGTAGGTTATGAAATTTTATCCTAATTAATTACATAAATATAATAAAAATCCTGTGGGATAAAATTTATTATATTTAAGTTTAATAATTACAATTTAATGTCTAAATAATTTTTATGTGATCTAACCAATCTAAATATTAATTTTAATTAATTAAAGATGTTGTGGCTATTCTCTAATTAATTAAAATTATATAGATCACTAGACATTATTCTTTACATAAATAGCATAAACAAAATTTAATCAGTAAAAATAATGTTCAGTGAAAGGAGTAAGTCAAAATGACATTTTAAATAAACTCCATATAACTGTCAGCATTACGGTGAACGACAGTAAATTGATTGTTCAATTTATAAACAAAAACCCAGAGATTGACTGAAGCAGCATTGATCTACTTTGCACTTGCATAGCAAATGCAGTTTGAAAGCTAGCTGGCTTGACTTCAGACTCCGTCCTTAAGTTTATAAATCAAACCCATTACATAAATTTGTGCTAAATCTCAGATTCCAGATAAAAAATCGAAAAGCCCTTAACCGAAATTTGTACTGAATCTCGGAATCCTATGTTTGTGATTGGATCTTCGTGTTAGATCTAGGCTCTAACAGCTCCAAAAACACTACGTATTATCGCAGAGTGGAACTTTATTGGCATATAATCATGTGTTTTGAGACATGAAAGGATAATTTCTGTCAAGGTGATCAGATGTGGTGAGACAATGAAAGTAAGCAAGAAAACCTAAGGAATGTTCTTTTGATTCTTCATGCTACTGTCGTAAAGACAGCAACCATTACAATGTATTGACACCTAGTATACAAGTGCAGTATGTTGAAAAAGACCAAATGTAATTTCCATTCACAATTCTACAAATCTCACCATATGTCTTGCCCTTATATCATGAATCTCAATAAAGTCAAAGAAACTGAATTTCCATATTTTACTTCTAGTACTCTTTGACAAAACAAATTCGTTGGAAGAGCAAGAAACCCCTGCAATATTCTTGAAGCAAAGGTGATGATGGTTTGAGACATCATTAGATGCTAATGGTAGGCCATGCACTGTATTCCGTAAAGAATTGCATTTTTATATTTTTCCCACTAGCTCCTGTGGGCTTGCCACTTGAGTCATCTATCAGGCTCAGAAATCACGTATTTCTCAAGTACATAACTTATTCATACTTACAGTTCTTTAATGGACAGCGTTATCCTCTGTTCTTTTATAACTCAAAATGAAACCCTTATCACCTACATTTACAAGACCCTCTCTATTAACAAGAAAATCCAGTTTGCTAAATTACTCCTCGGTGAGATTTCAACTATTCAAGTTCACGAAATTTCCCAATAAATCGATATTCCATGTATGAAAATCTAACTTAAGGAAAAATGCCATAGACTAAATTTCACTTGGAGAACAAGCCCAAAAAGGCTGCCATTCAGCTAGATCAAATCAATTTGTTCCTTAACTATTTAGTTTGGAGAAGATCTCAAGATTAATCGCATCTTACAGACGGGTTGGACTTGGTCTCAACGCTTACCAATTGTTGAGGGGTTTTCATAAACACTTAGGGCCCATCCACAAGTAGAACGGAAATAAGTCTCTTCAACAATTATAAAAATTAAATTGGATTTAGGTAAATTCGCGGAACCCTCTGGAGCATGCTTCACGTTGCAAAACTCACGACTAAATGATACCCACTGAGGGTTTTGAAGGGCATGTTATGAATTTGCATTTGACTTTTACAGGGTTAAATCTGAGTTTATGGGCCGCGTCCATTCAGGTTAAAAGAAGCGCATACCTCATAAATTCGGTGCCCATAACAAATGCTTTAATGGCTGACTGGCAAATAGAATCACCGTTCTATATGACTTGATTAGTTGACAAAGCAATCTAGCAAGTGGATGTACAGATCTCAATGGCATAATAAAAATTGTACTTAAAATATTGAGTGATCTCCATTTTCATTTTAATAGTGAAATGTATGTGATCGCATGATCTGTCGTATGAATCTTTTATATTAAAAGGACACTAGCTTTGAACCCTCCAGACATGTTAATTAGTTTGGCTAACAAATAAACAATTGAAGAAAAGGGTCAATAAGCCCATCAGATAGATTACTTATGTCAATTAGTTTATCAACATCAGTTGCTAATATTAAGGAAGAAGTTTGCTTTTGCAATAAAGAGGCTTCTGGGCTTTAGAAGGGAGGCTCTTTAGAACGTCTGTCATTGCTGGTAGTCTGAAAGAGACTATTTGGGCCATCACTATGACAGTGGTATGCAGGGAACACTGGCAAGCCACTCTCTATTTGCCAATCAAGAAAAGAATATCGGAGGAGATCAAGCTAGTCATGATTAGGTGTTCCTTTTGCAAAACGTTCATCAAATGATGCCATTTTCCAAGAGAGGTACTTTTATTGTTGATCTAACTTCTTACATGAGGGGCTAAGAGCCTATTCTCTCTATATAATTTTACAGTTTATTAGCCACAGTTTGCAAGACATATTGTTCAGAATACCCTTCGTATTTCTAAATGAAGTATTATCTTCAGAAGAAGTAATAAACAGATGCGGCCCTTTTATAACAGTCAATATGAATTATGAGGTCAATATATGCCTTCATACATGTTTTTCTAAAATGGCTAAAGCAGCAAGATTGGTACCTATCGGTTAAGGATGTGACATTCTTCTTTAAAAACATGGTAGAACTTCCAGGTCACGGTGTTAAGCATAGAACGACATCTGATCCCTTAGATTTGCTAGCTCAAAATAAAAAACTTTATTGAACAATGCTAGGATAGTATTGTGGCAGTTCTTTTACTGCACACACCCAAACCTATTGCGTTGTACAACGCAACAGGACATCAGTGCCATGAATGCCAGTGAAACCCCCTTTGCTCTGGCTATTGCAAACGCTGTGACTCGGAATAATGTGCTGAGCAGCAATGCTTGAGATTTTTCCAATACTCACTGTATGGAGTAAACCCAATTGCTCTATCAAACATCAGTTGATAAGCGGATTCCTTAATGGTCCTATCTCCAAATGCTGAGCTGTTAAGAATCGCCTTGGCGACCTCAGGCTGGCTGCATATGATTGCGCGGGTGAAACCCATACTAAAGGCCATAAGCTTCTGAGCATTGCAGGCTTGTGCCAGGTAAGCAAGGGAAAAGAAATCGGATTCTCTTAATCTTTCCCATTGAAGGGTTTTTTAACTGCTCAATCTGGTCTTATCTCAGATTATTAGCGGAAAACCATGTTACATTTAGCCTAGGTTTTTGTATGCTGTTCCACGGTGAAACTCTGCATTTTTAACGGCACTACAGCTTTATTTCGTAAAGCATTTGGTAGGTTTCGGTTAAATCTAGCTCAGGCTCTTACACCTGGGAAGAATAACTGGCATTTCTCTTTATAGCTGAGCGAATCGGCTCCTGTGGCCGTTCTCTGCACTTAAAGGCGATGCCAATCACCAAAGTACATTCTTCGGTTCCCCATTTGTTACAAGACTCAAGGACGATGTCAATCCCCTTCAGTGGCCCCATTTATTCCGAGAGCAAAAATTGAATGCGCCCAAAATTTCAAGATTACGCATACACTAAATGAATACAGGCGGCTGCCAAGTAGCCAGGCTCGCTTGTTCTGCAACCCCGGAAGGCTCTGTGTATTGTTGGGAGCATCAGGCCTTGAGTTTCCATATAGAAATATGTAACTGGGTGCTCCAAAGGAAGAATTTCCATGTCCTATGCATTTAGAACTGGAGTTACAGAACAGCAGTGAATTGCATAATTGATCATTTGTTTCCATATGTGCAGAGCACTTGGGAAAAATCCACGAGAATGGGTTTTGTCACCCAGCAGCCCAAAATGAACGAATACCTATTCATTCAATTGAAATCGATTCATAAATGCCCAGTCAACGTGCTGTTATTATTGGGTATACATATGTTTTAAAAATAAATTTTGAAAACAATAGCCTGTACTATGAACCTCTAGGCTTTGAGTTCACATTCGTTATATCCATAACATGACAATCTATTTATCGATTTAAAGTTCACATGAGTCATATCCATAACATGACAATGACAATCTATAATTTGACGATCTTAATTGAAAAGCAAATCACGCTAAAACAGACACTGCATTTACGAAGGGCGTGGTCGCGAGATTAAGTCGCCGAGGGGAAAACAAGTTCTTATCATGCAGAACACATCAAGGCAGAGGTATAAGATGCGCTCTGATACCAAATGAAAGAAATCTACAACGATTCTAAATTTTCTAAAGAATCTCAAAATCAAAACATATAAGTCCAGGAATACCTCTAGCCATTGATGCTCTTGCTGCACAGTCCACTTGGTTCTTCTCTTCAACAGCATTCCAGCTTCAATCCAAGCAAAATAGAATCACAGAAAATCTGAATGCACTTCCAAGCTATGCTCTCTCAGCTAGATGGTGTAAACAACTGAAGGGGATTGAGATACTAGCTTGGGACCAATCAGATGAATTTATAGCCAATCTTCCATCAAGCTTCTAATGGCTATGTGTCAGTTGTTCCACAGATCAAGGCAGAGAACTCCAGATGGAGTAATGGACCACTTCAGAAGTTCCAACCAGAAAATTAATTAACTGCAGTTGATTTCCTTAATTTAAGGAAACTACTTTAGTTGGTTTCCTCAAATTAAAGAAAGATTGCAGTTTACTCCCATAACTGTAAGCAGCAGTTGGAAAACTTTAATGGAGCTTAACAATATACTTTCCTTGTAAAATTTTCCATGCAACTATTTGTGTGTTTTAAACTAGGCTTATTTCTATGCTAATCTCCACATACCTGCTGGAGCTACTAAATTCTGTGTGTTTCTTTTTGTGTTGAGCTTCATTTACTTGCAGGAGCCCCTTGAATGCAACGCTTTTCTTTATTCCATTAAACTTTATTTTCTTGATAGCGCAGTTTCAATGTAATGTGTTTCTTGAACAAATGTTCACCATCTTTTGATGGAGCCGTTGAATGCGATGTGTTTATTTTTGTGTTGAACTTCATTTACTTCTAGGAGGTGGTTGAATGCAATGTAATTTTTTTCCCTGTTAAATTTCATTTTCATGGTGGTGTAGTTTTAATGTAACGTGTTTGAAAAAATATTTAGCATCTATCTTTCGATTGTTTTCGGTAAAGAAAATACAGTTAATCCCATAAACAACCTAATTACCAAATTCAGTGAAATGGAAGAAAAAATTCAAAAAATTTGGTTCCGAATTAATTCGCCCATCGAAGTACGGCATATTTAGTTTAGAGAAGAGCTCAACAGTTTTCCACGTGCCCATCCGCTCTTCATAAACCCTTTAGCATCCATGAAATTACATATAACTTTACATTAAAAGAGTTAGATTTAGCATATTCTGTTTAAAGGTACAGCGTAGCTGGTTTCCAATCAGAATTACAGATTTATCGTACCATCCGCTCTCCAAAATTCCTTTTGGATCGATGAGATGGCAGATTACATCTTAATGAATGGTAACGCTGGTTGGGTAACGCCCGGTTGACTTTTTAAAAATTAATTTTTTTAAGGTAAAGACCTCTGGTTTAAGATTTGCAAAGTTAATTTCTCAAAAAGGTTGTTAATGAAATTCGACTGTTAGTATAAGGGATAGAATAGATGATAGTTTGTAAAACAAAGATATATATGATAGATTATTAAAAAAAAAAATGGATAGAAAAAATTGATAAAAACAAATAATTTAAAAAATATATATATTGTAATGTTTAAAATAGATTGTGTTTATATTTATTAAATTTAAATAAAAATATATCAAAGCAAAAAGTGATAAAAAAATCTTGAAATTGATTTAATATTATAGTGTAGGTTTAATAACTTTAAAATTTTGGTAAACCAATTTATTTAACTATCAAGTTTATTTCATAATTTTTATAATATTGAATTTTTTTCTTATTAAATCAAATTCAAATTTGGTAATTATGGGTAAGGAGATAGCTAATTAGGCTTGACTTAAAGTTTTATTTGCTAGTTTAAAGTTTCCTTACTAAAATCTTGAAATACAAAGTGCAGAATGTACAACCTTGAATACCTGAAATACAAACCCTAGAATGCACAACCTTGAACCTTGAATACTTGAAATACCTTGAATACCTGAACTACAAAGCCTAGAATGCACAACCTTGAACCTTGAATACCTCAAATACAAAGTGTAGAATGCACAACCTTGAATAAAGCATCTCGGCTATCACTATAATTGTAACACACCAAAATAGAGATGGTTACACAATCTTCTATCAAACGATGTATCTTTATAACTTTATGTGCATTCGATTTCATAATAATATTATATCAAAAAAATGTATTTTTATATTTTTATATATGTGCATTCGATTTCATAACAATCTTCTACCAAAAAAATGTATTTTTATATTTTTATGTGCTTTGTTTTTCAAATGCGGTTTTGTACAAAATCCTAATTTTTTTATATTTTTATGTGCTTTGTTTTTCAAACGAGGTTTTGTACAAAATTCTAATTTTGTTATTCAATTTGTTCTTGGAACATACACTAGGCCAAATCTTTATTAAAATGAACCAGAAATGGAATGTTTTCTTGATGTTATGGTTTCTCCATTTTGCATTAAGATTTCATTTTTACCTGTGCCTAAACATTCATTCTCATTCTCTTTTATTAAAGTGATATTCACATTTATTCTCATTCTCTTCCATTAAAGTGATATTCACATTTATTCTCAGTCTCTTTCATTAAAGTGATATTTAAGTTAAGACCATTAAAATCTCATTCCATCTAATATGCTCCAATATGAATAATGTAAACTATGTAAATAGAAATCTCTTAGAAAGGTGACATATTTTGATTTTAATATATTTTGGAATTGAGGAATGTCTAATTTCAATGAAAGTGATGTAAGCTAATTCCCGATATGAATAATATAAATTAAAAATCTCTTAAAGATGTGACGCATTTTCATTTTAATGTATTTTGAAATTAAGGAATATCTAATTTCAATTAGAGTAATGTAAGTGTAACACTCCTAACCTAAATAACTACACAGTAAATAATAATAATAATAAAAAATAATGAAAAACACCCAGACCTAACTATCGCCGTTCAGGGTCACACAAGGTTCATCCATCCACTATAATTTTTTTTTTACATGTATTCTTGTTTGACTAACGTGTCCCCGTTGGCATTGATGTGGGTTCAATTTCCGATCCGCCCTTGTGATTAGAGTTCCAGGTGCATTTATATCAAATACTTTTAATCTGCGAGCAAAACGTATTATGTGTTACTACTCTGTCCTATCACCCGTAAGTATTACAATGTAAATCCATTGGCATTAAGGTTCACCGCATTGTAATAACTATTGCACTATCCAGATTGATGTGGCGCGGCAGGTGAGACTTGAGATTTTGTGCCCTTGGGCTCCCCACCTCATCGACGGCTAAGGAGGAAGGATTCCGATCCAACAGCCTGGCTCCAGCTCGGAGACTATTCCACTGCCTTACCAGGGATATGCATCATTCTGTCCTTACCCATTGTGTTGGATTCAGCTCTCTAGTTTCTCTTTCACACTGTGAGCGCTTCATGTGGACAAATGACAACCAGTGGGGTTTTAGCACAGTATAAACCCACCCTTGTTGCCTGGATGGTTTGGTCCTACACCAGGTTAACGTTTCCCTTCTATTGTCTGTCATGCGTATATTTTTTTTCTACAGTTCGATTTGTTCCTATGCTCGGTTGCTAATCTCAGTTCCTGTTTGTAGGAGGAAGGAAATGAGACCGAGGATTTGGAAGTTTCCACCCAAACAACTATTTTTGCAAGTTAATGTTGGTCGCTTGGTTCCAGGTAAGCAATCTTATGCGAGAAGAAGGTTTTGAGTTGAGGCAGTGGAGGACTACCGTAGCTTTTGGGATAAATTGCTCCACTTATATTTTTTTGCTTTTGTTTGGCACATGCAGTTTTCTTTCTGTAATATTGCTTAAATTTCACAGGGATAGACCTGGATAGTGATAAATAGGGTTACGGTTTTAGTCTGAGGCTCTCGGTCGTCCTATGTTTGGGACTACCCAGAGTAATTTCCTCAAACTGGCAATGTAATCTGAGTCCATACCCATTGTCAGGTTTTGCTACGGCTCAGTTTTGTTTTTTTAATATTCGCCCAAGTTCACGGAAAAGACCCTACTACTCTGAAAACAGTGATGGTCTACAGTTCTATTGTTTCAATATTCAGTACTGTAGCTATGTTGGAACCAATGGTTACATATTTGTTTTCTATTAATTGTTTTCAACTATGTCACGACAGTCATTCCTGTTGAATGATATATATGTATATATATTTATATTGTTATTTTTCCCCCTCTGTGACTATAATGCCCCTGGTTTCGCAAATATTGATTGAGCTTATTCAGAATGGACTATCAGAGATTAATGGGTTCCGTTTCTTGAATCTTTACTGTTTTACTGTTACTTATGCAATTTGTAGTCTTCCATAACCTAACAGGTGACCATTGCTATTTCTTGTAAATGAATTGTGATTCTTATATGTCTGCATGCTACACAGATGTAATGGTTCTGTTTGTAGTTTGATTGTTTCCGATTACTATAAGGAAATTAAGAGACTTGCTGAGTGTTTAATTATAGTTTTGGATCCAAGATTAAAATCACTTATGTTCCCTTGGGGTTGATATTCAAAACTCTCCCGAGCCGTTCAAACCCAGTTAAATTCTGGAGGGTTTGCCATTACGGTACCCGAGACAAGAATTTTTGGTTAACTAAGCAAATCCCTAACAGAGGAAAGGTTGTTCCCATTGTCCTAATAGTTAGGGTTTACCTCTACAGGTGTCCAGATTCCTCTGCGATTAATTCAACAGAACAACCCTATTCTTCCTACCCATACAGTGTGAACTACCACCTTTGTTTGGATCAGTAGGGTTTTATCCTCGTTGTGAATGAGTTGGTAAAGCTACAACCCCATCATTCCGATAATATCAACCCTAACGTATTCGGTTTGTTTTAAAGATTGTTGTAACAATTAATACGCACAGAGTATCCTACATTGAAACTATTTCTTTCTTCTTATACACTTGACTCGTTCGAATACCCTCCCCCCCGTAATAGACTTAAATTCTAAGTTTATCAATTAATATGTTTAAACTTCATTCCATAGGTTCCATTTGTAACTATAAAAGTTAACATTTCCGTTCATTACAGACAGGCATAGTTCTACCTGATTTAACTAGCCCCTAGGTACCATATGCCCCTTCAGTTATTGATTTTCCTACCACAGTTTTCTGGTTAAACATAAACATTCCACAGTTCTTTAACTATTACTAGCACATCAAAGATTTTTCTCTTTATCTAGTAACTTCGAGTTTCCCAAATAAACCACAAAGAACTCCACAGCTCTAACTATCATGTACACATCAAATATTAACTTCTATATTCAGTAAACTGCAATTTCCGGGAGAGACCACTTACCTCACTCAGCTAGAAAAGTAGTGCACCCTTCCGGGTTTTTACTCCAATGTTATTTTCAGTATGTTGTCCGCCCAACCATGAGATACATCCTCCTCGACTGTATCTCCCCCGAGCTCTCTTGCAAGGTCACTAACCTCTGCAAGTGTGTTGCACATAGGTGCTTGCTATCTGATCGTTACGAGACATAGCATTCCTTCCTTACCGTTTGACATTTTAGCCCGGTTTTTCCTCCCCCCACCTCCTTTTCTTTGGTGTGTTTTCAGTTAGGAGAGGCAGTTAGGGTCGCTTTCCAGCAACTGCCTGTTTCCAACTTCCCTCCTCGGAAGTTGCCAGTTTCTTTTAAAATCTTAAAGAAAATATTTCCATGGCCAATAATTGAAAATAATTATTTAATTCAAATAACCATCATCCTTTAGTTTGTAAATAAAACATGGTAAATAAAATAGTTATAGCAAAATATTTACAATGCTCCGGGGTATCACATCTCCCCCTCCTAAGATTGGACATTGTCCCCATGCCTTTTAGTTATGAATAGTTCCGGGTAAGCCTTTTTCATAAGTTCAACATCTTCTGAGGTTGCCTCTTCGGGCCCAAAGTGCTGCCACCGCACTTTAATTTGGGTAATAACCTGCTTCCGTAGCATTACTTCTCTCTGGTCAAGGATGTTCAATGGCTTGACCAGGATTTCTCCTTCCGGTTTGACCTGTAACATGCAACATCCCAAGTCAATTTCCCTTAGAAGAAAACATTTGGAGTGAACTACCGGAAATAATCTTACCTGTATATCCTGCCATCAGATTACATGTTTAGGATCATAAACATATTTTTTTAACACTGAGACATGGAAAACATTATGGACTCATAGGTGACTTGGCAAAGTAAGTTGGTATGCCACCGACCCAATTCTAGCTAAGACCTGGAATGGTCCACAGAACCAAGGTGCCAGCTTAGTGCACCCACTCCATTGTAATGCACTTCTTCTTGCACGAATCCTTACATACACATGATCACTGACTTGATATTCTTTGAACCTCCTTTTCTGGTCAGCGAAGTTCTTTTGCCTATCCTGAGCTTCTTTTAGGTTCGATCGTACCTTCCTAGCCATCTCTTCCATTTCCTTAAGCATGTTAGGTCCCAACATAGACCTGTCTTCCGGTCCACTCCAACTTGAGGGTGTGTGACACTTTTGCCCATACAAGACTTCAAATGGGCTCATTTGCAATGATGTATGATAACCATTATTATATGCGAACTCGACCAAGTGCAGGTAATCCACCCACTTAGTCGGTTGCTGCATCACATATGCCCTTAGCATGTCCTCCAACACCTGGTTCACCCGTTTAGTTTGTCCATCGGTCTGAGGGTGATATGTTGCACTGAAATTCAGCTGAGTTCCTAATTCCCCAAACAATGTTTTCCAGAAAGCCGAGGTAAACTTTACATCCTGGTCTGAGATTATTATTTTTGGTAGACAATGCAACCTAAAAATGTTCTACATGACAATGTGAGCAATTTGCACTGCTTTAAAAGTAGATTGCATAGGTATAAAATGTGTCGATTTACTTAACTTGTCCACCACCACCATGATGGAGTCGTTGCTTTTCTTTGTCTTGGGCAAACCTGTTATGAAGTCCGTGGAGATGGTTTCCCATTTCCATTCTAGGACAGGTAACGGTTGTAACAGTCGTGCAGGGTGTTGGTGCTCTGCCTTAATCTGTTGACACTCTAGACAATGTGCCAGTTATTCCACCACATCCTTCTTCATGCCTGGCTAGTAATACTCTTTTTTAAGAGTTGTAATCATTTTCTAATATCCCGGGTGTCCCACATAATGTCTTTTATGAAATTCGTCCAAAATTAAGTTTTTAATGTTGTGCTGGTAGGGTAGATATAACTTGTCCTGATAATACAACATTCCAGTGGTATCCAACACATAACCCTATTATTTTTCCTTGCCCTTGGAATGTTGTACTTGTTGTTTTATTTGCTGATATTCATTATCTTGCTATGTTGCTTGTCTAATCATGTCCCGAAAGTACTTTTCCATTTGCTATAGGAAATCTCATACAGACATTGCACTTTCCGACTTAGAGAATCTTCCACCCGATTCTCCTTCCCCTTTAAATGCTTGATTTCGAGATAAAAACTGCTTAGGAAATCCACCCACCGTGCCTATCTAGCGTTTAAGGTGGGTTGGCTGAAATAATTTTTCAAGCTATGGTGATCTGTCAATAATAAAAATTTCTTTCCCATAAGATAATGATGCCACATCTTGAGAGCGTGAATAACGACTGCCAATTCTAGATCTTAAGCGGAGTATTTATGCTCATGTTCTTTTGGTTTCCTTGATTCGTAAGAAATTACTCTCCCTTCTTGCATCAACACACCCCCTACACCTTCTTTGCTTGCATCAGTGCACACCACATAATCCTTGCTAGGATCAGCTATGCCTAGAATGGGTGCAGTGGTGAGAAGATGCTTTAGCTGCTCAAAGCTCTTCTGGCATTCAACTGTCCACCCAAAAGTTCTTCCCTTTTTCTGCAAAGAAGTAATAGGATAAGCTACTCTCGAAAATCCCTCTACAAACCATCTGTAATACCTTGCTAGACCCATAAAATATCTAATATCTGCCACATCCTTTGGTACCGTCCATTCCATTATGGTCCTTATCTTTTCAGGGTCCACTACAATCCCTTCTTTAGTGATTATATCTCCAAAATATTGTATCTGTTCTTTGAAGAAATCACACTTGCTGAACTTGGCATATAATAGCTGTTCTCGGAGGGTTTGTAGTACCAACCTAAGGTGCTCCCGATGATCCTCCATCGTTCGGGAATATATTAGTATGTCGTCAATAAATATCAGCACAAACCTATCCAAGTATAGATGGAATATACTGTTCATTAAACACATAAAAGTGGAGGGCGCGTTGGTCAACCCGAAGGGTAGCACCACAAACTCGTAATGTCCATATCTTGTTCTAAATGTAGTTTTTGATATGTCCTCCTCCTTAATCCTGATTTGGTGGTACCCTGATCGCAGATCAATCTTGGAAAATATCGTTGCTCCTTTTACATGATTGAAAATTTCATCAATCTGGCGCAAAGGATACTTATTCTTGATCTTCAATTTATTTAACTGATGATAATCCACGCACATACGCAGGGTCCCGTCATTTTCCTTAACGAATAATACTGGGGCTCCCCAAGGAGACACACTGGGGTGAATGTATTCTTTGTCTAACAATTCCTGTAGCTGCATTTTTAGCTCAGTCAATTCTGGTGTGCTCGTCCTGTAGGGTGCTCGAGATACCGGGGTTGCTCCTGGTACCAGTTCGATCGTAAAATCTATGTCTCTTTTAGGTGGCAGCCTGGGAATTTATTCCGGAAATACATCCGCAAATTCCTGTATCACGGGAATGTTTTCCAATAAGGCCGATTTGTCTTTTGAGTCAGCATAGCCTACTTGGATGGCATAAATCTGGCATCGCTTCCTAATGCATTTTTCCAACTGAGAAGCGGTTATTGGCCGAATTTGTATTGGCCACTCAATCCCTTGCATTTCTTGCCTTGCTCCAAGCTCATCTCTGAAATAAATAGTCTTTGTTTTACAGTTGAATATGGACCAGTGTTTTTCTAACCAGTCCATACCGATTAGAACATCGTACAAACCAAGCGGAAGCATATTCAAATATACCATTACTGACTGTCATGCCATCTTTAAAGGGAAGTTAATGACCTTAGCGAGCACTCGTCTTTTTGCCCTTGTGGCCAGCTGTACTAGCTAGGAGTTTTTAAATTTAATAGGCTGCAACTTACAACACTCTACGACCTTAGGACTAATGTAACTTAGGGTGGCCCCAGGGTCAATTAAAACAGTTACAGTAACGTCTGCAAATTTACGTTTGAATTCCACCATGGTCGGTTGGTACTCCGCCTGGCGATCTTCCAAAGCAGCATTAATTCTGGGCGGGTTGTGTCCTACATCTCCAACTGTTGATGCTTCATGAATCTGGGAAACCTGTTCGGTTCCCTTCCATTGAGGGCAGTTTTTAGCATAGTGAGGCCTACCGCAAATCCAACACTGCACTGGAGGTCTTGCTACTCCCTCACTGTCTAGTTTTACAGGCTGTTCGCTGACCCTGGACTCACTGGTTAGCCTTGGCCTGAGCGAACTTTTCTGTCCATTTTTGTTTTTTTGTCCCTTGACAAAACCCCTATTACTACTACCACGATTCCCTTTACTATTTCGAGCTAGCTTGTTACTCCTCTTATCGTTCCATTTTTTACCTGGTTTTCTCCCTTTCGTCTGCCCTGTTGATAACAAATCCGGGCTTTACGTATTACTTCGTCCATTGTCTTCAGATTGTCAAACTCAATCCTTTCTCGCATACTCAGTGGTAAACTACTAACGAACCTCTATACCTTAGCCTTCTCTTCCCTAATGTAAGGCATGTAACGAAGTAATGAAGTAAAATGAGTGATAAACTCATCCATTGTTTGTTGTCCCAGCCACAAGTCATGAAATTCCTTGGCCTTTTCATCATAAAAACACTCAGTTAGGTATCTCTCTTTAAAATACCTTTGAAATTTCTCCCACGTGATATTTTGCTCACTTACTCCTTTTACAATTTTTACCTCCTCCCACCACAGGGTGGCTTTTCCTTGCAATTGGAAAATGGCCAACCCTGCCTTGAGGTTGTATTCATACTCATATAGTTGGAAGTATTTATTCATATTAATCAACCATGCCTCAACTGCTTCCTCCAATTCACCATCAAATTGTGGTCGTTTGATTTTGAGAAACTCCCCTTGCAGCTCTATTCGTTGCCTCTTTGAAGTGTGCTATTCGGAGGAATTATCAGACCGCTCTTCCCGTTCCTCCTCCCTTCCTTCGGACTCTTCATGTTCTGTGCGGTGATTTCGTTCCTCCGACACTCTTTGCTACTCAGCGTTGGGATTCAGTGGTTGTTGATTTTGTTTGTCAGACAGGCTCTTTATAATTCTTTCCTATTCCAAAGTTAACCTTGCGTTATCTTCTCGCAATCAAGCCATTTCATTTTTCAGTTCGTGTACTGTTTCCAAAATTGCGCGATTCATATCGTGAACCTCTTCTCCTAGTTGCACCCATAATTCTGGGTTATTCTCAGGGCCTGGCATAGGTCCCTGACCCGCTGCATACCTGTGCAAAACATTGTCTGCTCTCCTCATGTTGGCTATCTGTTGTTTCCCTACTCTTAACATAAGGTAGAAATAACATAGGAAAGGTTAATATTTAAAACATATATATGTATATGTATATGTATATGTATATATATATGTATATATATATGTATATATGTATATGTATATGTATAGTATATATATAATAATATATATATAATATATATATATATATAATAATATATATATATTATATATACTATATATATATATATATATATATATATATATATTATTATATTATTAAAAAAGAATATAGGAACGAAAGTAAATTTATTTCAATTTATCCCTTTTTGTTTTATCTATTTCTCCAGAGGCCACAATGTTTTGAAACTTGGCTTTGATACCACTTGTAACACTCCTAACCTAAATAACTACATCGTAAAAAAAAAGAAAAAATTAATGAAAAACACCTAAACCTAACTATAACCGTTCAGGGTCACACAAGGTTCATCCATCTGCTATAAATTGTTTTTACAGGTATGCTTGTTTGACTAATGTGTCCCCCTTGGCATTGATGTGGGTTCAGTTTCTGATCCACCCTTGTGATTAGAGTTACAAGTGCATTTATATCAAATACTTTTAATCTGCCGGCAAAACATATTATGTGTTACTACTCTGTCCTATCACCCGTAAGTATTACAATGTAAATCCATTGGCATTAAGGTTCACCATGTTGCAATAACTATTGCACTATCCGGATTAACGTGGTGTGGCAGGTGAGACTTGGGAGACTGTGACCTTGGGCTCCCCACCCCATCGACGGCTAAGGAGGAAGGATTCTGATCCAACGGCCTGGCTCCAGCTTAGAGACTATTCCACCGCCTTACCGGGGATATGCATCATTCTGTCCTTACCCATTGTGTTGGATTCAGCTTTGGTTTCTCTTTCACACTATGAGCGCTTCATGTGGACAAATGACAACTAGTGGGGTTTTAGCACAGTCTAAACCCACCCTTGGCTCCTGGATGGTTCGGTCCTACACCAGGTTAACGTTTCCCTTCTATTGTCTGTCATGTGTATATTTTTTTTTGTACAATTCGATTTGTTCCTATGCTCAGTTGCTAATCTCAGTTCCTGTTTGTAGGAGGAAAGAAATGAGACCAAGGTTCTAGAAGTTTCCACCCAAACAACTGTTTCCGCAAGTTAATGCTGGTCGCTTTGTTCTGGGTAAGCAATCTTATGCGAGAAGAAGGTTTTGAGTCGAGGCAATGGAGGATTACCGTAGCTTTCGGGATAAATTGCTCTAGCTATATTTTTTTTTTTGTTTGGAACATGTAGTTTTCTTTCTGTACTGTTGCTTAAATTTCATAGGCATAGACCTGGATAGTGATAAATAGGGTTATGGTTTTAGTCTGAGGCTCTCGGTGGTCCTATGTTTGGGACTACCTGGAGTAATTTCCTCAAACTAGAAATGTAATCCGGCTCCATACCTGCTATCGAGTTTTGCTATGGCTCAGTTTTGTTTTTTTTAATATTCACCCAAGTTCAGGGAAAATACCCTACTACTCTAAAAACAGTGATTGTCTACAGTTCTATTGTTTCAATATTCAGTACTAGAGCTGTGTTGGAACCACCGGTTACATATTTGTTTTCTATTTATTGTTTTCAACTATGTCACGACAGTCATTCCTGTTGAATGATATATATGTATATATATTTATATTGTTATTTTCCCCCCTCTGTGACTGTAATGCCTCTGGTTCCGCAAATATTGATTGATCTTAGTTGAAATGGACTATCAGAGATTAATGGGTTCCGTTTCTTGAATCTTTACTGTTTTATTGTTACTTATGCAATTTGTAGTCCTCCATAACCTAACATGCGACCATTGTTGTTTCCCGTAAATGAATTGTGATTCTTATATCTCTACGTGCTACACAGATGTAATGGTTCTGTTTGTAATGTGATTGTTTCCTATTACTGTAAGGAAATTAAGAGACTTGTTGAGTGTTTAATTAGCGTTCTGGCTTCCAGGATTAAAACCACTTATGTTCCCTTGGGGTTAATATTCGGAACTCTCTCGAGCTGTTCAAACCGAGTTAAATTCTGGAGGGTTTTCCATTACGGTACCCGAGACAAGAATTTCTGGTTAACTGAACAAATCCTTAACAAAGGAAAGCTTGTTCCGGTTGTCTTGACAGTTAGGGTTTACCTCTACAGGTGTCCAGTTTCCTCTGCGATTAATTCAACAGAACAACCCTATTCTTCCTACCCATATAGTGTGAACTACTACCTTTGTTTGGATCAGTAAGGTTTTATCCTCGTTGTGAATGAGTTGGTAAAGCTACAACCCCATCATTCCGATAGTATCAACCCTAATGTATTCGGTTTGTTTTAAAGAATGTTGTAACAATTAATACGCACAGAGAGTCCCACATGGAAACTGTTTCTTTCTTCTTATACACTTGACCCGTTCGAATACTCCCCCATAACAGACTTAAATTCTAAGTTTATCAATTGATATGTTTAAACTTCATTCCGCAGGTTCCATTTGTAACTATACAAGTTAACACTGTCGTTCATTATAGACAAGCACAGTTCTACCTGATTTAACTAGCCCCTAGGTACGATATGCCCCTTCAGTTATTGATTTTCCTTCAACAGTTTTCCGGTTAAACATAAAAGTTCCACAGTTCTTTAACTATTACTAGCACATCAAAGATTTTTCTCTTTATCTAGTAATTTCGAGTTTTCTAGATAAACCACAAAGAACTCCACAGCTCTAACTATCATGTACACATCAAATATTAACTTTTGTATTCAGTAAACTGCAATTTCCGGGAGAGACCACTTACCTGACTCAGCTAGAAAAGCAGTGCACCCTTTCGGGTATGTACGCCAATGTTATTTTCAGTCTGTTGTCCGCCCAACCGTGACATACGTCCTCCTCAACTGTATCTCCCCCCGAGCTCTCTTGCAAAGTCACTAACCTCTGCAAGTGTGTTGCACACAGGTGCTTGCTATCTGATCGTTACCAAACATAACATTCCTTCCTTACCGTTTGACTTTTCAGCCTGATTTTTCCTCCCCCCACCTCCTTTTCTTTGGGGCCTCGGAAGTTGCCAGTTTCTTTTAAAAGCTTAAAGAAAATATTTCTATGGCCAATAATTGAAAAATATTATTTAATTCAAATAATCATCATCCTTTAGTTTGTAAATAAAACATGGTAAATAAAATAGTTACAACAAAATATTTACAATGCTCTGGGGTATCACAGTAAGTTAATTTCATTAAATAATGTTAATTTTTTTTCATTCTTAGGAGAGAGTTTTTTATACTTATAATAACTCTATTTTTTTCTATAATTGTTTATTGCATTACTTTTTTTAAAATTTGATTTAATATTGTTTAATATTTTTTTTTTTTGTAAAATGAGTCTTTACCTATATTCAAACTAGGTTTAGCATTACATTGATTTTGGATGGAGTTTAAAAGTGTTTTAAGAAACTTCTTATTTTCTATGTTGCTAGAAATTTAACTTGTTCAACTCATAGTTGTATTTTCAATGGGGAAGATTTATTCTCTTAAAATGTTTAAGATAAGGTGTATTTCATTTAATATTAAAATTATAGGTAATAAAGATTTTTGGATATAGTTATCTCCAAATTTTCATCCATTTAAAATAGCCAGAGCAATGAGAATGTCAAAAGGAAGTTTTTTTAATTCCATGTACAAAATATTTTTATTTATAATTGTTTTCTAAAAATCCAAAATAGTTTTTCCACCATCCATTTAACTTTTTCCAATGTTATAGTTCCATTTAAATTGTGTAACTATGTTTAAATTGGAAATAGTGTATGTAATAGTAATTGTTGTTATTTATGAATTAAACTATAATTGAGTATCCCTAGAATCATAGTGATGGGATTTCTAGCCCAAATTGTTTTAGAGCCCTAGAGGGAAGTGAGAGATCATAAGAGGCTACTAAGTAGAAAAAAGGAAGTGAGATATCATAAGAGGCTACTAAGTAGAAAACATGATTCCATTCATTAGGTTGTGCAATGTGATGGAGAAAGAAGACTATTGATTGGAATTGTTGTAGGTATAAAAATGTCTTTGAACTTGGGAACTGCGCATGTGAAAATGATTAGATCCAACCATACTAAATTTTATTTCTCTAATTCATAGCCTCATGTTGTAGGAGCCTATAAATTGAAGGAGCACCATGCTTCTATTTCTATTTGGTACATAATTCATAGAAAAATAAGTATTTATGATTTCTGACCATGCTAAATTATTGTTACTAATGTCATGGTTATATTAGTTTCTAGTTGTTTAGTTTTATTTTCAAGTTTAAGCCTACATATTTAATTTATGGTGTCATGGAGACTAAATGGCCTCATTATATCGTATAAGTATATCGTATAAAGATGCATCACTAGTGCGGCCATGTAAATTAAATGGATCATCAACACCAATAGGCATCTAAACAGTCAAACATTTCACATTTCTTAAGGCTAAAAACACTAATTAAAATTATAAAGCATGCATCACTAGTGTGGCCATATAAATTAAATAGATCATCAACACCAATAGGCATCTAAACACTCAAGCATTTCACATTTCTTAAGACTAAAAAAACTAATTAAAATTAGCTAAATTATAAATTTATTTTATATTAATTGAATTTAGGCTTTTGTCATCTATATTATGAAAAGTAAGAAAACACGTATAAACATGCATCAACATGCATCACTAGTGCAGCCATGTAAATTAAATGGATCATCAACACCAATAGGAATCTAAACACTCAAACATTTCACATTTTTTAAGACTTAAAACACTAATTAAAAATAGCTAAATTATAACTTTATTTTATATTAATTGAATTTAGGCTTTTGTCATCTATATTACGAAAAGTAAGAAAACTTAAGAGAATAAAAATAAATATCACTTTAATGGAAGAGAATGAGAATAATAATAATAGTAATTATTATTATTATTATATTATTATAATCAACCATGTTTATTTTGGTATTTTTAATATTTATTTTAGGGTTTGTATCACATTGGGTTCATAATATTAGTTTCTTTTGTTTATTATTACCCAAGGGATAAATACTAAAATCCCAAGGGATTATGAACAAACGAGAATAATATTAAACAAAAGGGACTAATATTATAAACTCAAGGGACTAATAAACTCAATCGTTTAATATTATAAACCCAAGTTAATAATAAATCCAAAGGATTAATACTAAAACCCCAAGAGATTATAAACCCAAGGAAATAATATTAAACCCAAGGGACTAATATTATAAACCCAACATTGGTAAACCCTAATATAAATATTAGAAAGACTAAAATAAACATGGTTTATTTTCATGGTGAGACAATCCTTGTCACAATGGTTGACCATGATTGATATTATAAACCTAAGGAAATAATAAACCCAAGGGATTGATATTATAAACCTAAAGGAATAATAAAACTAAGGGATTAATACTAAACCCCAAGGGATTATGAATCCAAGGGAATAATATTAAACCCATGGGACTAATATTATAAACTCAACATTGTTAAACCCAAATACAAACACTACAAACACTAAAATAAACATGGTTTATTTTGATGGTGAGACAATCGTTTTCACAATGCGACATTCAAACATGGTTGACCATGGTTTGCTATGATTGACAATAGTTGACCATGATTGATATTCTAAACCCAAAGGAATAATAAAACGAAGGAATTAATACTAAAACCCCAAGGGATTATGAACCGAAGGGAATAATATTAATACCATGAGACTAATATTATAAACCCAAATATAAATACTACAAACACTAAAATAAACTATAATATTAAACCCATGGGACTAATATTATAAACCCAATATTGGTAAACCCAAATATAAATACTACAAACACTAAAATAAATATAGTTTATTTTGATGGTCAGAAAATCCTTGTCACAATGCGACATACAAACATGGTTGACCATTTTTGGCTACGATTTATATTATAAACCTAAGGGAATAAAAAACCCAAAGGATTGATATTATAAACCCAAATGAATAATAAACCCAAGGGATTAATACTAAAACCCCAAGGGAATAATATTAAGCCCAAGGGACAAATATTATAAACCCAACATTTGTAAACCCAAATATAAATATTACAAACACTAAAATAAACATGGTTTATTTTCATGGTGAGACAATCTTTGTCAAAATGCGTCATTCAACCATGATACTAATATTATAAACCCAAATATAAATACTACAAACACTCAAATAGGCATGGTTTATTTTGATGGTGAGACAATTCTTGTCACAATGCGACATTCAACCATGGTTGATCATGTTTGGCTATGATAGACAATGATTTACCATGATTGATATTATAAACCAAACGGAATAATAAACCCAAGGGAATGATATTATAAACCCAAATGAATAATAAACCCAAGGTATTAATATTAAAAGCCAAGAGATTATGAACCCAAGGGAATAATATTAAACCCAAGGGACTAATATTATAAACCCAACATTCGTAAAACCAAATAAAAATATTACAAAGTCTAAAATAAACATGATTTATTTTCATGGTGAGAGTTGTCACAATATGACATTCAACCATGGTTGACCATGATTGATATTATAAACCTAAGGGAATAATAAATCCAAGGGATTGATATCAAAACCCAAATCAATAATAAACCCAAGGAATTAATACTAAAACCCAAGGGATTATGAACCCAAGGGAATAATATTAAACCCAAGGGACTAATATTATAGACCCAACATTCGTAAACCCAAATGCAAATATTACAAAGACCAAAATAAACATGATTTATTTTCATGGTGAGATAATATTTGTCAAAATGGGACATTCAAACATGGGACTAATATGATAAACCCAAATATAAATATTACAAACACTAAAATAGACATGGTTTATTTTCATCATCTTTTTCAAAATGCGACATTCAACCATCGGACTAATATTAAAACTCAACATTGGTAAACCCGAATATAAATACTACAAACACTAAAATAAACATGATTTATTTTGATGGTGAGACAATCCTTGTCACAATGCGACATTCAACTAGGGTTGACCATGATTAATATTATAAACCTAAAAGAATAATAATCCCAACACACACACACACACACACACATATATAATTCTTATATTTAATAACAACAATTTAATATATAATTACAAAATTATGGTTATCTATATTTTATTTATTTTAAATTTATAAATTATTTCAGTTTTTGTAAAGTGAAAGGGTTATAAGAGATTTCTTTAATCAATAAAACAAGTATGTAATGTAATAAATTTGAAGATGTTATAAAGATAACTTTAAGTTAAAAATTAATATGAAAATGAGGCCGAGGTTTACAGGAAAAGGGAATATTATTAATTTGGTAATATTTATATTTAGTTTTTGGAATGAAAACATAAATATTAATATGTTTTATATTTAAATAAAAATTTGAAATATATTTAAAAAAACATTATTAAAAATTTTAATGGGGTAAGATATAGAATTTATAAAAGTGGGATAGGGAGTGAGGTAGATATTTAGAGAAATATTATTGAGGGTGGAGAAATTTACTAAGATGGTGTTATAAATGTCACATATTATTTTGATTTGCATTTGTGGAATCAAAAGTGTTAGTTTTTAGTATGTTTTATTGTTAAATTGTACAATTAAGATAAGTTTAATGAGAATTTTGGAGAAACACCAATGGAGTGGGGTGGGGTAAGATGTGAGGGAGATATATGGAGAAACTTTGTTGAGGGTGGTGATAGAAGTGGAGATATTGTGAGAAGCAATAGCATTTATCTTGATTAGGATTTGTCTAACTGAACATATTAGTTATGAGGTTAATGATTAACTTTGTAGTTGGTGCTTTAGATTGTAAAATGCACAGTTGGGATAATTTCATGAATAATTGCTAATAAGGGTGGTATGAAGTATGATAGTTGACTCATAGGTAATACATTGAGTGACTACATAATCTGTGTTACTAATTTCTCAAAACACAATTAAAATAAGTATATCACTAAGCAAATATGGCATGAAGTGAATGCTTGACACATAGTTAGTAAAATGATTGACTTCCAAATTGGTGTGTCCAATTTTCCAAAAGACAATTAGAATAAGTATACCACTAAGAAACTTTCATAAAATGGGGTGTGTTACTAATTTCTCAAAACACAATTAAAATAAGTATATCACTAAGCAAATATGGCATGAAGTGGATGCTTGACACATAGTTAGTAAAATGATTGACTTCCAAATTGGTGTGTCTAATTTTCCAAAACACAATTACAATAAGTATACCACTAAGAAACTTTCATAAAATGGGGTCTGAAGAAAGAAATATTAGAGTTTTTTTTTTTTTTATCAAAATGGGATGAAGAAAGATATTGTGAAATTTTCAAAAAAATTAGATTATTTCACAAAAAAGTATTAAGATTTTTTTTATTAAAAGTATAAAATAGCTCAATTGGCAATGGCCATGGAAATGAAGTCTCACCGGAAGTCTTATTCAAATCTTGTGCTATCCCTTGATCTGGATTAGAAGTTCGACATGATTTAGATGTACTCCTACCAAGCTTATATATATATATATATATATATATATAAGTAATATATATTATAGTATGAATATGAAATGTTTAAAAATACTTATTATGAAAATGATAATGAGAATTCTCATAGGCTTCTCTATTTTTATTTTAATAATTTTTTAAATGTTTAAATTTTGTCATCACTACTTTCAATTAAAAAATATCAACATTTTTTATATTATTTCAAAATATATTTAAATAATATGTTAATCAATGTGTTTATTTGAAATAAAGTTTAGAATTAATTAATTATCAATACATTATTAGGTGGATGATAAATTTAGATGTTTATGAAATATTCTAAAATATTCTTAAGTAATAATCCAATATTTAAGAATTGAGATTTATCTCATCAAATAAATATTATTTTTGTCTTTTTTAATTAAATTAATAATTAAAAATTTCATATTAACAAGTGTCATATCATAACATATATATAGAGTTTATTTACCATTATAATTTATGCCCTTTCATATATATAATTTTAATCATATTGACAATATATATTAAAATATATCCTTAATTTATTAAATACCAATCATTTAATTTATACAATAACATTTATATAGTATAATATATATTTTCATTTTAAATTCCATACCATAATACAATATTATGTACATTCACATAATTGATTCTAATTTTAACCGGCATATTCAATGTTTCAATAAGACAAACTCCATGTTTTCGGACATACGTACATGTTTTACCAAACGCGAGGGCCGTGCTTTTGTTGACCCACCAAATACCAAAGCCATCTATTACCACAACTGTATGTATTTATGTGTGGTACATGCAAATAAGTAGCCGTTTATCACAAATTAAACATTTACGAATCATTGATGTCAAATTCTATTCGGGAATATATTATTTTATTATTATAATTTTATTTACCAATTCTAATATAATAATTTTAATTAAATAGATAATTAGTTATATTTAATAATAAAAATTATATAAATTAATTATATTTATAAATAATAATGGATGCGTTGACAATGTAATTAGCAAAAATACTTGTCGGCAAGCCCTCATATATCTAAATGATAGTAAATTCAATCCCATGCTAATTAAATTAAAAAAAATTACTAGTTAACTATCAAAATATATTGTAATTAATTGTGTTAGGAAAAAATGTAATTAACATTTTTCATTTCACAATGTTATTAATATTAGTAATTAATCTTTTTATAAGAAATTATTATTATTATTATTATTATCCAATTTTAAGGTTATAGTCAAGCCAGATATCAAATTGGTGTATGTGACTTTTTTGTTTGTGGAATAAGAGACTCAAGCTAAACACCAAATTGGGGTACGAGACCCTCTTGTTTGTGAGACAAGGAACCCACTTGCTAAGTTTATGAAAGCATACATACTCTACTCCCTCTAGTTTTGAACCTATGATCTCTTAGTAGAAAACACATGCTTTTAACCATTAAACCCACTCAAACTCTTAAATATATTCATTTCACACACAACATTCTTATTAAACCACAAAACTAATCAGCTATTAAGATAATAATTGAGAGGATTTAGTAATTAGGAACATTGTTGGCCCACAACAGCCCCTAAGCTTAAGTGGATTGCTGATATTTTTCAGTATTTTACTCACATGGGTGAGGTTAAATATGTGACCTCACTAGAGTATTCTAGAAATCCACATTCTATTTCAAAATACTTATTGTTGGCTCCCCTGGTTGGTTTCCATTGGTTTCGCTTGTTAAGTTATAAATTTTTTAGTCATGGGCAGTTGACTTGAGTTCTTGTTTGTTGACTTGAGTTCTTGTTTGTTGAGTCATAATTTTTTAATATATTGACTTACAAACTTTTAAATAAGGGTTTTTAAATCACCCTGATTAAAATACAAATAAAAATTGGTAAAATGTATATTCTCGTGGACTCACTCCAGGTACTCTAGCGTCAACGAGAGCTGGACAGGACGGTTAGCCACACATTTATAATTGTAACCACTAGACAATGGCTTGACACGATCAATATTTCGTTTCCATAAGATTGGTCCGGTACTCAAGCGTCAACGAGAGCTGGACGGGACGGTTAGCCACGCATTTATAATTGTACCCACTAGACAATGGCTTGACACGATCAATATTTCGTTTCCATAAGATTGGCCAGGAGGTTGAATGCATCAGGATGTTCAATACGGTGCCTGAGAAAGTAAGGAAACCAAAAGCATACGTGGTCTGGTCTTACTCTGTCTTTGATAATTACTAACTGTAACAAACTGGCGATGGAGCCTAAGTGCTTTCCTCTGTATACGACATTGGAAAATAAATCCTTCATATACAGAGTTTATGGCTGCGCCCACTTTTCTGCAATAATTGGTCTCATCTATTATCGGCTGATGCATATCCCAAGTGAGGATTATTGTGGCAGAACTAGGCTTCACCTACGGTTGGATTTTGAGCAGGCCATCAGGTGGCGGCCTGTTGAGCGAAGAGTCTTCCCAGAAAGACTTTCTAAGAGGCAATAATCTGCTCATCTATCTTCCAGCACGACCACAATTAAATATACTTTTAAACGTTATGACGGTTAATAGTTTGCTCATCTATATGCTTATGAGGGGTAATAATTTGCTCATATATGCTTTTTGAACATTTTCATGGTTACGTTAAGTGAATATAATTTACTTCATCAAAATGGGCAGGTTTGAGAGCGATCTACCGCCTGTTGATATATTTATATGCACCGCTGATCCCATCAAAGAACCCCCACTGACTGTCATAAACACAGTACTGTCGGCTTTGGCTGTAGACTTTCTGTCATGTTACCTTTCTGATGATGGAGGATCCTCGCTTACATTTTATGCTCTCTTGGAAGCTTCACGTTTTGCAAAGATTTGGCTTCCATTTGTTATAACTATACCATTCAAGACAGATCACCAGAGGCATATTTCTCGTCAAGCTCTGCTCAGGAAAACGAAAATATGTCCTTTACTAAAGAATGGAAGAGTGTAAAGGTAAAAAAATTATTTTTGGTCTTTTTAATCAAAGGAATTGATAACCAGGTTGGGCTAGATTATTAGGTAACATTATATTTTGAGATGAAACCACATGCCCAATTCTAATACATGGTTTATTGAGTATATGGTAGAGATTTAAATCTGATAACATATGCTTTAAATAATACTTCACAGTTCTTAACATATAACATGGTGAACGCGTTGAGTTGCGACCGAGCTCGCTCTTATTTTATTTTATTATTCCACATCCTATATTTTGGCTTATACAGGTCTAGTTTTGTTTTATTATTTCTATCAGGAAGCGTATTTAGAAATGAAGGATCGTATCAATAAGGCTGTGGAGATGGGAAGTGTTCCGGATGACAAACAGAAAGAACACACGGGCTTCAAAAACTGGATTTTGGGAAGCACTATGCGAGATCATCCTAGTATTGTTCAGGTACTCCTATGTACCAGCTTGCTTGATATGTGCAGATGCCGTGCTAACATTAGTTGAAATCACCAGAATTTCTACTTGTACATTTGTCGATTGTGTGTTCTTCTCTACGAATGTTTCGAATGTATGTGCAGATTCTACTGGAGAACGGAGAGGACAAGGACATTTAGGGTAATGATCTTCCCAACGTTATTTATGTCTCCAGTGAAAAGCGACCAGGAATTCCTCACCATTACAAGGCCGACGCTCTTAATGTTCTGGTAATATTTGCAATCTTCTGGTAATATCTGTCTTGTTTTAGAAATGTGGTCACCTCATATTACGGCTGGTTTGTGATGTCGACAGATTAGAATCTCCGGCTTAATGAGCAATGCTCCATTTATTCTCACTCTTCATTGCGACATGTTCACCAGCAATTGTGAAGCACTTCGGCAAGCCATGTGCTTTTTCTTGGACCCACAAACAGGTAACCAGTTTGCCTACATCCAATTCCCTCAAGGCTTTCATGGCATCACAAGGAACGATCTGTACCCAAACCATCACTTGAGGATTTACTATGTGAGTATAATCCGCACCTTTTACTAGTAGGATCTTAAGTTGCCCAACCATGCATTGAACCTAACAGGGAAATCGTCACTTTCAGTGTCAATCTAAAGCACTGGATGGTCTCGAAGGTCCACATACGGGGGCACTGATGCATTCACCGCCCGGATGCTTTATGTGGGAAGGAAGTAAGGCATGCGTCCTCGGAATCGCTTAAAGCCTATTCCACTTCTAGAGCTCAAACGAGTCCATCCAAGATGCTGAAAGATGCAAGGGATCTTGCCAATTGCGCCTGCCAGGAGAACACCCTGTGGGGCAAAGAGGCAAAATTCCAACCTGCACTTTTATTTTTAATTCACTTTTAAGTTTCTTACCCTCTATATATATCCCTGAAATTAAATTTGATAAATTGCAGGTTGGCATGATTTATGGCTGTGCTGTGGAAGATGTATTGACAGGTTTTGTTATACATCGCAAATTGTGGAAATCTATTTACTGCACTCCAAGGCGAAAAGCATTTTTAGGGGGCGTGCCAGTAAACATGAATGACACACTCATTCAAATCAAAAGATGGAGTGCCGGATTCCTGGAGTTTTTCTTGAGTAAGTTTTGCCCATATGTTTATGGGATTCAATGGACAAGTACAACTCAGTGTATGTGTTATGGTGTGTTCTCTCTATGGGCTCCCCCTTCTTTATACATACTTTGCTATAGTTTACTTTCTGCACTTGCCATGCTTAACGACCTATCATTATTTCCCAAGGTAATGTTTTCCTGATCAAATTCTTCCATATTTCTACATCATAGACCATGTCCTCATTTTCATTACTGATGTTTATAAGTTTGTGGCAATGAATAGGCTTCAAATCCACGGTTCATCCTCTTTGTCTCATTAGCAGGATCTGCATATGGGTACAGTGTGATAGACTTTTTGTTCATCAGGGGTTCGTTTAAGAGTTGGTGGAACAAACAGAGGATGTGGATGATTAAAGGCGTGTCATGCTATTTGTTTGCTTTAATCCAAGCTGTTTGCAAGATGCTCGGTTTATCGGAGGTAGGCTTCGAGGTGAGAAGCAAAGTAGTCGATAACGAAGCAGCTAAAAGATATGAGGAGGAAATGTTGGAGTTTGGTGTGGCATTTGCTATGTTTGTCCCACCAGCAACTTTCGCAATAATAAACTTGATACCGTTAGTCCTAGCAAGAATTATGTGAAAAGGATATCAGGCTTTTGATTGTATGATTTTGCAATTACTTTTGTGAAGCTTCATAGTGATAATTAGTTATCCTATATTCGAGGCTATGTTTATGAGGAAGGATAAAGGGCGAATACCTACTTCCATTACAGTTGTCTCCATTTTTGTTTTTGTTGCAGTTTCTGCGTGTTCTGTAGCTTCCAAGTTCATTCCTACCTGGTGAAAAATCCGCCGGAAGTGTTGGGAATTTTTGATAATTCCAAACAAAAGACTGAAAGCTCTGTTTTTAATCCAGGAAATTAAAAATTTGTTTTCTGAAGACAGAGTTTTACACATGCACAAAAAACACTTGGATTCATTAATAAAATTGTTGTTACATAGATTTCTTCCTCTCTCAAGGGATTACAACCAGAGACTGCTTCTTGAGATTACAACCACAGACTGCTTCAGATGCAGTTCCAAAACTTTCACTCTCTCTGGTAAAAAAATTACTATCTCTTTAGAAAATTTTACACTGCTATGTGTAAAATTTCTTTACATTCACTGCTGTAAAAACAATCTTCAACTACAAAAAATTACATTCACTGTTGTGTGAAAAAAACTCACTTCTTACCTTTTGCATTTTTGTGGGTATTACATTTCATCACTTCAACAAAAAAAACAATGAGCCAAGATATCTTCTAAAAAAACACATTCACGCTGTTGCGATTCTGAGTATTTCATTTCACATACATCACCACCAGAAAATTACATTCCATATTCTCAATAAGGAAACATTATCTTTGCACCGCTGTGCATTACCAAGAGAAATTGGCGATTCTGAGTATTTCATTTCACATACATCACCACCAGAAAATTACATTCCATATTCTCAATAAGGAAACATTATCTCTGCACCGCTGTGCATTACCAAGAGAAATTGACACTACTGTGTAAAAAATTTCTCCCTCGCGCTGTTGCGTTTGCTTACATTTCACAATGAACAACTAAAAAAACATTACCATATGTTTTACTTTGTGTGGTAAAAACAAAAAATACAACTCCCGTGAACAATACAAAACAATAAAATTAAAATCCTTTACCTATATTCTACGAACATGAGTAAATACTATTAATTACTTCACTGAAACAAATGGCGGTCAGACCCAAAACTTCACGTCAACTCCATGTGCAAGCCTGTATGCAGCTTTGGCTTCAATCTACGGTGGATAGCCTTCATTTCGATCGAATGGCTATCACACAAACAAACCAAACGAGATTTATGTTCCGGGAAAAAAGTGGTTTTCAAAAAGCTTGTGGACACGCGTCAGCTAGAGTACTGTATCGCTGCCCTTTCGGAGAATACCATTGTCCGTATAAAAACAGGTGGTTTGGGAAAATGTTTACGGTCACTGCAGTTGCAATTAATACTTCAACACTCCCCTTTTAATTTCAACTGCTGGGTTAACAGTTATACCCAAACATTTCCTCAAAAATTCAAAGATTTTCTGGCCCAATGGCTTGGTGAGAATATCTGCAACCTGCTCCCGAACCCTGCAATGTTTTAGAACAATTTCTCCATTGTTCACCAATTCCCTGATGTAATGAAACTTTGTGTCAATGTGTTTCGTTCTCTTATGAAACACTGAATTTGTGGATAATGTAATAGCTTAGCTATTGTCACAAAAAATCACAGTTCCTTTTGTTTGCTCTTGGCATAAACTTCTTAACATCTTTCTCATCCAAATTGCTTGACACGTTGTTGCGGTCGCTACCACATATTCTGCCTCTGCTGTAGACAATGTTACAGTACGCTGTTTTTTAGAAGCCCATGAAATGGCTCCTGAATCCATGTGAAAAACATAATCGGATGTGCTTTTCTGATCATCTACACTTCCAGCCTAATCACTATCAGTGTGTCCAATTAAATCCGAACATTCTGAAGTAGTATATAAAATGCCAAACCTTTTAGTACCTTTAACATACCTTAGAATTCTTTTTGTTGCTTGCCAATGTGCTTCTTTTGGCTTCTCCATGAATCTGGAAATTAAACTAACAACATGCATTATATCCATGTAGTTGCAGTCAAATACATGAGGCTGCCAACTATGCTCTTATACAACCTAGGATCAAAATTCTTGCTGTTGTCCTCTTTCCTGAGTTTTAATCCCATCACTGTGGGAGTGATTGCTGCCTTACTATCCTGCATATTAAATCTTTTCAACACTTCATTAATATATTTTGCTTATGAGATAAAAATCTCATTTTCATTTTGTTCTACTTCTATTCCTAAGAAGTATATCAGCAAACTCATGTCAGTGATCTCAAATTCCTCTTTCATGACTGCTTTGAAATTCTCAATAAGATAATCATCATTACCTGTGAAAATAACATCATCAACATATAACACAACAATTAGAATTTTACCATATTTTTCTTTGATGTAGAGGGTGGGTTCTCCATCACACTTTTTAAATCCATTTTCCTGTAGATAGGAATCTATCCTACTGTATCATGCTCTTGGTGCTTGCTTCAGCCCATAAAGAGCTTTCTTCAATCTGCAAACTTTGTGCTTTTGGCCTTTCTTTTCATAACCTAGAGGTTGTTCAATGTAAACCTCTTCTATTAACACTCCATTTAGGAATGCTGACCTCACGTCCATTTGGTAAACATTCTACTTGTTTTGTGTTGCTATGGACAACACTGCTCTCACAGTTTCCATTCTAGCAACTGGTGCAAAAGTTTCCTCATAGTCTCTCCCATATTGTTGCTTATATCCTTTGACAACAAGTCTTGCCTTGTGTCTTTCTATTTTGCCTTCAGCAATACTCTTGATCTTATAGACCCATTTAACTCCAATGACTTCTTTTCCTTTTGGTAGTTCAACTAAATCCTATGTCTTGTTTCTTTCTATGGCATTGATCTCCTCATCCATAGCTTCTATCCATTTCCTATCCTTAATTGCATCTTCGAAATGAATAAGGTCATCAACATGACAATATAAAGCAAACAAAGAATTCATACCTTCATCATAAATGTCACTTAAATTTCTGAACTTCTTACCTCTTTCATTTGGTGTATAAGTGCTTGAAGACGCACTTGAATTTCCTCCTTTTGGTGTGCTTGGAGAAGCACTTTCATTTCTCCTCAAGGGTGTCTCTTGCTGCCCTTGTGTTTGCGTTGCTGTTTGGGGATGTATTTCAGCCATCTCCTCATCATCTTCATCATGTGACAAAGAGCTTTTAACATTCTTTGTTTTCTCTATGCTTCCATCCCAAGGTTCCTCCTTAATGAAGTGAACATCTCTACTCACAAAAAACTTCTTGGTGGATGGGTTATACAACCTATAAGCTTTGGGTTCTTCACTGTATCTAATGAAAATACATTTCTCCCCTTTGCTGTCCAACTTCTTCCTTAGTTGATCTGGAACATGTGCATAAGCCACACATCCAAAAACTTTCATGTGGGTGACTCCTTGCTTTCTCCCACTCCATGCTTCTTCTGACACTCTGTTCATGACTGCTTTTGTTGGGCATCTGTTCAAAATGTACGCTGCAAAATGTACAGCGTCAGCCCAATAATCATTTGGCAAATGCTTTGCCTTCGACATACTCCTCGCCATATCCATGATTGTCCTATTCTTCCTTTCGACAACTCCATTTTGCTGTGGAGTGTACCTAGTGGTAAACTGTTTATGAATTTCATTTTCTCTACAAAAAAGTAGAAATTCTTTGGAGATATACTCACCTCCTTTATCAGTTCTTTGATATGCAGCCCACTTTGATTTTCTACAAGTGCTTTGAAATTGTGAAATTTTTCAAACACTTCACTTTTGTTCTTCAGAAAGTAAGCCCATGTTTTTCTAGTGAAATCATCAATGAATGTTAGTATATAGAGGTTGTCTGCAATTGATGGAGTTTGCATCGGTCCACATTAATCTGAGTGGACAATTTCTAAGGGTGCTTTTGCCCTTATGCTTTTCCCTGATGGAAAATTTTCTCTGTGTTGTTTCCCCAAGATACAACTTTTACAAAGGCTATCTGGTTTCTCTATCAATGGTAATCCTCTTACCATTCTTTTTTTACTCAACAAGTTAAGACCTCCAAAGTTGAAATGTCCAAATCTCAAGTGCCACAACCAATTTTCATCCTTTGGTTTGCTTTGAAAAACCTCTTGAGTAACTGCTACAATTTCAAATCCATCTTTTAAATTTACTTTTATCCTTAGAGGGAACATCCTGTTCCTTGTCATTTTCACTTCAGCAATACATCGTTTGCTGGGTGCTCTATCCATGATGGTGCATACATAATTCTCAAAGAAAACATTGTACCCTTTTTGAACAAGTTGTCCAATACTTAAGAGGTTACACTTCATTCCAGGAACATAATAGACATCTGTTACAGTTTTCTTTTCACCTTTCTTTGTTAAGATATTTACCTCTCATTTTCCTATAACAGAAACTTTACTATCAATTCCAAGTGTGACTTGTGACTTCACACTCTGATCTAACTTAGAAAACAGGGCTATGTTTTCTGTCATATGGTTATTGCAACCAGAGTCTAGAAACCATATATTATCACTCTTTGTTTCAGCTATATTACAGACTAACAACAAATTATCTTCGCTGCTATTTTCTCTAGTGATATTTGCACTAGTTCGATTATTCATATCACGCTGCTTCTTCCTACATTCATTTGCATAATGCCCATATTTTTTACAGTAATAACATTGGACATTGGATTTATCATACCTTTGTCCTTGAGCAAGATGTTGTCCACTTTGTTGGCTGCTGCCTTGGCCTTGGTTCTGATTTGGATTGTTGCCTCTTCCTTGAGTGTTTACTAAACTGTTTCTTCCACCTCTGTTTTGGCTTCTGCCTCTTCCTCTCTTGTTTCTTCTGCTTTGACCTCTTCCTCTTACATAGGACATCTGGGTCTTAAAATCATGCTCTAGAGATGAGTTTTCATTTCTACTCAATCTCTACTCATGTGTTATCAGTGATGCATGTAGTTCATCAAATGAGAAGTTTGTGAGATCCTTTGTCTCTTCTATGGTGGTGACAATCACATCGAACTTTGAGGGTAGGACCCTCAATAGTTTCTCCACAATCCTCCTTTCTTCAAGAATCTCTCCATAAAACCTTATCTGTGTGACTAGACCAATCACTTGTGTGAAGAATGAGTCAATATTATTTGACTCCATGCATAGATTCTCAAAATCTCCCCTCAGCGACTGTAGTTTTGTTGTCTTCACTTTCTCCATGCCTTGATAGGCTATCTTGAGAGTTTGCCATGCTTCTTTGGATGTCTTGGCTGTTGCTATTCTTGGAAACACACTCTCATGCACTGCTTGATATAAGAAGAGGGGGGCTTTAGAATCCTTCTTCTTATATCTCTTCAACCGTTATTTCTCTGCCCAAGTTAAATTATTAAACTCATTTTCATTTGCTGGTTCTTCAAATCCATCCTTAACAAATTCTCATAAGTCTTGTGAGGCAAACATGGCTCTCATGGTTATTGCCCAATAGTCATAGTTTTTCCTATTAAATAGTGAGAGCTGAGTATTACAAATACCCATGTTAGTCCTGGTGCTGACGCTGATGCTGGAGCCAGTCATTCTTGCTCTCTAAACTATGGTTCAAAATACTTGACTGTATTTAAAAATGACTCACTCTCTTCAACAACAACACAAAAAAACTTGAGAAATACTTTGGATTTTTATTGACTGAGTCTTCACTTTGTTGGAGAAGCTGTTGCAGCAAAAAATCCTTCCTTCAGCTTCTTTGACACCTTCAAAGAGCCTAAACAAGCTCTGGTACTATGTTGGGAATTTCTGATATTTTCAAACAAAAGACTGAAGAGAGAATAATGCTCTGTTTTTAATCCAGGAAATTAAAAATTTGTTTTTTGAAGACAGAGTTTTACACATGCACAAAGAACACTTGGATTCATTAATAAAATTGCTGTTACATAGATTTCTTCCTCTCTCAGAGGGATAACCAGAGAAACATTTCTTCCTCTCTCAGAGGGATAACCAGAGATTGCAGTTCCAAAACTTTCACTGTCGCTCATAAAAAAATACTGTCTGTTTAGAAAATTTTACACTGTTGTGTGTAAAATTTATTTACATTCACTGTTGTAAAAACAATCTTCAACTACAGAAAATTACATTCATTGTGAAAAAAACACTTTCACTTTTTATCTTTTGCATTGCTGTGCGTATTACATTTCTTCACTTCAACAAAAAAAAATGAGCCAAGATATCTTCTACAAAAAAACACATTCAGGCTGAGCTTCTCATTATTTCATTTCACATACATCACCACCAGAAAATTACAATCCATATTTTCAACAAGGAAACATTATGTCACATACATCAACACCAGAAAATTACAATCCATATTTTCAACAAGGAAACATTATCTCTGCATTGATGTGCATTACCAAGAGAAATTGACACTGCTGTGTAAAAAATTTCTCCTTCACGTTGCTACGTATTGCTTACATTTCAAAATGAACAACTAAAAAAACATTACCATATGTTTTACTTTGTGTGGTAAAAACAAAAAATACAACTCCCGTGAACAATACAAAACAATAAAATTAAAAGCCTTTACCTATATTCTACGAACAAAAGTAAATACCATTAATTACTTAGTTGGAAATAATAATCCCAACCACCACACTAAACACCCGGATAGCAGCCATACATGTCAGACACTTTTGCAGAGTACCTTTGTGGTTGAAAACATTTTTGCAGGTTGTGTTTAGTGTGAAAATAAAAGGTAAAGTAAGAAGCTAATCATTCGGAATATAGGTAAAGCCTTTCCACGAAAATCTCAGACGCCGCGGCTCACTGTTATCACCATTTGTCGTCAAGCCCCGAATGAATTTTACCAAAACAACACCAATCGTATGTTATTCACTATAAAAAATAAATAATTTATACAAATAAAAAACAAAACAGAGGAGGAGGTTATTTCTGTATAACTACTCTGGGAAAAACTGGAAAAAACTAACTAATCCTAGACTGTACAAACAAATCCCGAAGGATTAGTTTAACATTTGTCATCGCTTACCAACTATGCTCGCAGCTCAGACAGTTTTCCAACTACCCTCTCAGCTTTGGAACTACGGGGAATGACAGCACGACCATCCCAACTCGCCCACGAAAACCTGGTAGATTCCAACACTCGTTTTCTGGTTCTCAAGGCTTACGGCCTCAGGTTTTCTGGTTCACAAAGTTCGTCATCATTCCAGTCACCTGAGCCTACTGGACTCCCGTCTTGCTCAATGCGCTCTCTCGACCACTATTCCAAAGTGTTACACCGGCTCTGTTAAATTTATAATTCCAACTGCGCGCGTGGGTCAGCAGTCAACGCTGTGTTGAAACCACCCAGCAGAAAACCACAAACCGGAAGTAACCTCGTCGCACCGCTTTTGGCTTCAGGAGGTTTCCGTACGAAGGTGCTCCGATGCATTTTGGAGGGGGCACGTGGATTGCCGTGACATCACCCTCTGACATTTATCGGACGATAAATGTCAGTCAAAACAGGCCTTCCGATATTGATTTCCTTCGTCCGATCTGCTCGAGCATCCTTCGCCGTTGATCGCTTCAAGGTGCATACGGTCAACATTAAAATATTGCTTTGTGTAAAGTTCGGTCAACTCACCCTATTCGATATTCGTCCGATCAGCTCAAAGACTGTCCGGCGTCTGATCGTGAGGAAGTTATACGGGCCCTGGTAAATTAAATGCAGTATGGAATAAAACTATGGACCATACCCTAAGTTAATATTATGACATTGTTTTTGGTAAAGTCTTTAATGTTTTTACGGCCCGTAATAGTTATGGCATACGGAAGTATGGGCGAAAAATGAAATGTAAGTTTTTAATTAATTGCATATGAATTGTATTGTATACGTTTTAGTATGAGTGTTGACTCTAGGTAATATAGAGTCGCACACGAGAGGAGGAGAACTTCTGTTCGCAGCAGTGAGAAGTAAAAACCACATAGCTGGTAAAATGAAAATGTAACAGAGTTCATTTTTGAATATGTATGAAACGCAATAGCGTAAAAATGTTTTGTTTGTAATGTAAATGAAATGCAAAGAATGCACAACAGTGCAGAAGGAGAAATGAATGAAGAAAACCAGTGGATAGTTTTGTTTCAAATCCATGAATTGTTTCACACAGCAGTGAAAAGGTAAATATGTAAATCCCTGTAAGTTTTGTTTTCACACAACAGTGAATGTAAATGAAATATTTACACACAGTGGTGTAAAATTTCATAGGAGGCAGAGTAAGTTTTGTGAAAATGTTTTGGTGAATCCCTCTGAGTAAAAGAGGATGAATATGTAAGTGTTTTTGTTTAATGAATAGAAATCATTTTATGGTGGTGGAATACTCTGTGCTCTGTAATTATTTTAAAAAGACTTCTCTGTGTAAAAGATCCTGGAGCTAAGGAAACAGAGCATTGCCTCTGTGTTTTATTTTTCTGGTTTTGGTATTTTCCATTTCAAACAAAAATACCCAACAGTGGTATCAGAGCAGGCTTAGGCTCTTTGTAGGTGACAAAGAAGCTGAAGGAAGGAGTCTTTTGGTTGCAGCAGTCAGTTGTTTTTAAATACACAGTCAAGGATTTAGAAGCATAGTTGAGGATGCAAGGAATGGCTAGCACAAGCACTAGCATGGGTTTGTTTAACCCTCAATTCCCACAGTTTAATGGGACAAACTATGACTATTGGGCAATAACCATGAAAGCCCTGTTTGCATGTCAAGATTTATGGGAAATAGTTGTAGATGGTTTTGATGAACCAGCAAATGAGACTGAGTTTAACAGATTAACTCA